>VZRW01003359.1:79714-99389 GCA_013398125.1 Aegotheles bennettii | reverse complement strand
TTCTTGCAGTGCTAACTGCCCCCAGGAGCTGATCTCTGCAATAATCAGTTGTCAGCACCTCAGCTCCTCGCTCCCCTCCCCAGTTCACGGCTCCTCAGCGCCTTCTTCACCACCCTGCTTGTGGGAACTGCCCTGGGCAAAGGCCCTGCCCCCCTTACAGCCCTGCCCCGTTCCTGTTTGCCCACTCCTGGTCCTCTCTCCCTGGAGCTCGGCTCTCTGCTCAGCTCTCAAAACCCCTGAAATTTGTCTTGTTTTGTCCCTGGACCTCGAGCTCTGTTCAACTCTCCTAGCTCTCAAAACTCCTGAAATTCGCCTTGTTTTATCTGCTGTGGGACACAGCCTTGTTTTATCTGCTGCTCTGCTGTGGGACAAGCCCGCCCTCGGGCTGTGTCCTTGGCAAATGATGAGGACAAATATTGGCTTTAAATAAGCCAATATTTATTAGGCCTCTTTTAATTGTAACATGGGACAGAAATAGGTTGTTCTGCTATATTTACATGCTGCCAAACCTAGAAAGAATGAGTTTCTAAAATGTGCCAATGTGTTGATCTTTCAAAGTGTAAATGCAAACTTGGGTTAAATCTAGGTTTGCATCCAGCAAATTTAATTAAACAAGCTTGGTAACAGTAGACCCAGTTGAAGATACAGTGAGTGTTTGACTAATTTCTGCCTATGACTCATAATGGTTAAGTAAGGCTACTGCTAATAATTTAATTACTTTAAGTTAAATATAAACACAAGGAAGTAATTAAGATATTATTTTCATGCAAGTAAAAGATTGGCAGATGTGCTAAATCTCTTTAAACGTAAGTATTATGGAGAAATTACATACTTATCTGAAATTGTCCCTGAAAGTAAAAGGAGAGGACAACTCCAAATTCTCATATTTTATTTTTTTTTAATACATAAGTCTCATAGCAAGATAAATAACATACATTTTGAAAGCATTTCTCATACTATGCCTTATGGTATATAATACATGAAGGCTTACTACTATTTTTAGAAGACTATGAACAGGAGAAAGTTTTCTATATCTGTGAGATGGGAGATATACGGAACCGACTTCCATGATTGTAACTAATAGGCGCAGTCTCAGTCTGAGGACGGCAAGGTTGCCCAGTGGGTGGTTGAAAATGCAGCCAGACCCTCTATGGTGGTGTACAAAGGATAGCAACAGATGAAGAAGAGAAGTTAGAGAGACAACTGTTCCCTTGGAGAAGCAGAAGAGTGCAGCTATGCCAGGAAGAAGTGATGTTCTTCAGAATTAAGGTCCCTCTGAGCTGCTTCATTAGAAGTTCTTTTCAAGTTTAGGAAATAAATATTTTAAATACAATAAAGCAAGAAAAGACCAGAGCTGCCTCTGGTCTTGAGGGTCAGGTTGGCTAGGGCTTTGAGCAACCTGGTCTAGTGGGAGATATCCCTCCCCACGGCAGGGAAGAAAGGGACAAGTCTCCAACTCAATTAAATGTATTACAAACAGCTCGTTTCAGGTCATAGTCCTGAACATCATTTTTAAAAACTCTGTTTTGATGGTTTTTAATTGTATTGGTTTAATGATACTTTGAGAAAATGTTTTTTAATTACATTTGTGTAACATCACTTTAAAAAAATGCTTGTTGATGTTTTATAAGTGTTTTTGTTTAGTATGACTTTTAAAAACTGTGTTTTTATGTTTTTTTCATTGCACTTGTTCAACATTACTTTTAGAAAATATATCACATTTGATTGAGTTGTCTTTATTTCAGTGTGAATTTTTAGTTTCTTATGTTTGATTGAGTTGCCTTAATCTAATGGTGAGATAACTGAAAACAGTTGCAGAACAAGGTGGATGACTATGATGACCGAGCACAATTGAAGGGGTGAGATTAATCAGCTAGTGTGTGTTACAAATTGTGTGACTCATACATTGCTACATATATACACTGTTCCCTTGAAAAACTCGGAGCGTCAGTGAGCAGAGCCGCCTGCTCCCCGAGCGACTGTCCATGGTGCTGAACGAGGTTCTGCCCGTGGTGCTGAACGTGCGCCATCTGACAGTCGATGTGCTGTTGTCCCAGCGGAGATTTGGTGGTGTAGAAGTATCCAGCGAAGACTTGTGCGACTGAGAGTTGGTTGTGTCAGAGTTGTCCTAGACCTTGGCAGGGGGGTGGAACTAGATGATTTTTACAGGTTCCTTCTAACCCAAGCCATTCTGAATCTGATTCTGGTCAGCATCAAGAAAAGAAGGCTCAGGATGGACCTGATTGGTTACTACAGCTGCCTACTGAGAGTGTGTAGAGAAGATTAACCCTGACTCTTCTGAGGTGCTCCATGGTGAAAGGACGAACAACACTAGGCTCATGATAGCAGACAGAGAAATTCGAGTTAGCTAAAAGGACAAGATTGTCACCATGAGGGTGTTCAGACATGGAATGGGTTCCCAGGGAGCAGGCTGCAGATTCTTTGTCCTTGAGGGTATCCAAACATGACTGAGCAAGGCCCTGAGTGACCTGACCCAACTGGGGCTGCGCTGAGCAGGAGCTTGGACCAGAGACCTCCAAGAGTCTCTCCTGGCCTCTGTGTTTCTGTAGTTCTTTGAATGTCAGCCTTCCTGCCTTACACAAATTGGAGCCACCTACAACCTTGTGGATGGTGTCCTCTGTCCCACCAATGCCCTTACTTCAGACAACCACCAGCATGGGTGACCACCAGAAGCACATCACCATCAGCAACTGCCCCATGGGTGGACTTTGTTCTGCTGATTCCAAGGCAGTGGTCCTTCCACCTTTTAGTCTCCTTTTGCTCATGCCTTATCCCTTTGCTATTCTATGTCTTGAGTAGAATTGAGTGATAAACAAGACTACTAAATGTGAACGCACAGCCTAACAGCTAGCCCACTGTTTGAAAAATAGTGTTTGACTGTTGGGAAGGAGATGATCCACAGAGTTTTTCAAACCAAGGCTGGTTTGGTATAAGTCTTTACACACTCAAAGCTTATAACTCATGTACTTGTAAACTGTAAACTTCATACAAACATAAAAAAAATTAATACTATATACTTCCAGCTCTCATTAGAAATTCAGCATGCTAACAGCTTAAGAGTAGGGGTAAACTAGCCTGAAGAAGTCATGAAACTGGCTTTCTAGATATGAGGATAACACGAGAGTAAAACTAGAACTTTGATTTAGATTTAAGAGACTAAAAACTTCTGCTCTACTGAAGTTATCTACATGGAATTGCTCTTTGGGTGGTGTCATGAACACAAATATTTCTTCCTGTGAACATTCCCAAATCACATGTACTTATGCATCACATTGTAATATCAGTGCTTCCTTGCATATTTGCTTAAACCCAAAAAGCAAATATACCTGTCATTTTGACTGCTGTCTCTAGGCAACCTACAGCTCTAAGGGAAGGCAATTTCTTAAAAAAAGAAAGTTTTTCAAGCACAATACTCTCTGTACCCAAAGGCATTTTTTTTTTTAGATGTCAACAATTGGACTAATTTTGCTGAGTATGGTGAAAATTTCTGATTTCAGAGGCACAACCATTTCTTCTCAACATAATAACTCCTGCTGAGTAAATAAAGAGTTTAGTCCAATTCTAGCTGAACAGTGAGCCAATAATGGTAGTACATCATGCACTGACAAGTTCCTATAATGGCATTCCTAGCAGACAAAAAATAAAGAGAAGAAATTTAATTAGTCACACCCCTAGGCTTTTGTTTCATGACAGAAAGGCTACTAGTGGGGCAACCTACAGAATATTACCTGCTCCACCTGTTAATTCAGTTATGTTTGTGCTTCTTTTCTAATAGAATATCTTCACTTAAAAAAAACAAAAACAAAAACAAAACAAAAACAAAAGCAAACAAAACAAAACAAAAAAACTCAAGGCTAAACTGATCTGATGAGGAAATAGAGAAAAACTTTGTTGTAAACGGATAGAAGAAAATAGTACTGTATTTTTGCAATAAAAGGAAAGGGGGAAAAATCATAAGATTTTGATACAGTTTGGAGATAAGCAGTATACTTATAAAATGGCTGAGATCTGTCAAAGTATTACGCCCCCTACTCAATCCTCTCATAGATTGCTTAGAAACTCTAAATATTAATTTCTATACCAATGGTAATAAAAAGTCATTTTATGTTGAATAAGAGCCTTCTAAACAGGTCTAGATAATGATTCTAAGCCATGATTTATAGAAGGCAATCTCTCAGACCCAAATCTCCTAAAACTATTTAGATAGCTCTTTCCCACTGAAGCCAGTGAGGTCTCAGCAGTAAGGCACAGCAATATCAGTGGTGGAGTAGTCTCCCTAAGTCTTTGCTTGGAAAAGACCTCAAGGCTTTGCTTGAAAACTTTGAAATAAAGGAAAGGAGAGGTTGAAACTGTCTATTCACATAAGTTTTACTAAGATAGGAGCTAAATTTTTCCTCAGACAAGCCAACAGATGCCAAACTGAGAGGTGCATCCCTGAAGTATCCCATGGGGAACACAGAAAGGTTGTCTCTCTCCCACAGTGGTTTTGCTTGGCTACATTGCTTTCCATGTTACAGTTCAAACTCCCTGGTTGGGTAACAAAGCAATCAAATTCTCTTTCCACCCCCCAAAGTCCCCTTGGCCCCAACATGGCCATTTCATCTAACATACTCAAGTGCTGGACTAGGAGTCTCGAATCTACTCTCACTTGCAGACATCATGTGTCTCCAGATAACCTTCTTTTTGCCTTGATTCTCTCCTACATAAAATGGGGATTGGTAGGGGAGCCTACATATCCCACTCTGGGCAAAATGGCCTGGATGATAACCGCTGTTGGAATAGGAGGGTAAACATACACAGGGTGCATGACTCAAAAGCCAAAACTGTTCGAGAGGAGATCAACACCAAACTGATCATATCTGAGAGGAAGAAGGCCATCAGCCAGATTTAAGAGCAACCAGAGAACTACCAAGAGGCCTTTGAGAAAATGAGTTAGCATGAACAAGAAGTATAAATCACATTGTGATTTATTTATTGTATTACTGGTCCTGAATGCATAGTTCACTGAATGTCAGTTAATTACTAGTTGTAAAGCAACCCATAGCTTGCTTTAATCCTGATTTGAATTAAACTACACAAATAGACCAGGGTTGTTTGAGGTTTTTTCCTTACAAATGGGTTCATATCTATTCTTTCACTTTTCCCTTACCTTGTCAATTGAGATTATAATCCTTAAAGTAAGAGATAACCTGAAGCCTTATCTTTTAACTGTGCACTAGTCAGAGTACAAGTTAAGCTGAAATAATAAAAACTAGATAAGCTTGTATAATATGGAAAGCTAAAACAAAGAATATTGTTCACATTTCTCAGGCTCATCAACTGCTGGTAAAGTTTGTTAATACAGTTTCTGCTATGAAGATACACCTATTTGTCTTCTATTCCAGATTCAGATTTCTTCCTGGATCAAACACTTCAGCTACATTTATCTTTTTGTCCAATAAAACACGATCCTCACTTTCTTCATTGAGCCATTAAATGACAAATTAATCATTTGGTTTCAGGTATACTTCATCATCAACTGAGGGTTAAAATAAGAAATTAGCTGTTATTCTTTGTGTTTTACATTTCTTATATAAATTGTTATTATGTTGACAGGATACTAGTAATAACCTTTTTCTTGCTTCCACATAGTTTCTATCCAATAGTCAGTTCTAGTAATGAGAACACAAGTTCTAATATTTAGTAGTTTTAACACACTCGGCTTGCTTGCTTTTATTTATGCTATCAGGAACTGAACTAAGTGCTTGCATTAATCCTTCGAGGTACTAATTTTCATGTAATAATATAACACAAAAAATGAAATAGATTAACAATCTTGGACTTGATGGTCATTTGCCTGTGGAAGAAAAACTTTAAATCTCCTTTCTTTTCTCTCTTAACTCACCTTAGGTCAACCATTGCAGGTCCTCCAAGGGCTGCCCAGGATATGACTCGATGTTAATGTTGTGCCAAGATAAGGCTTACTGCCATTTGATTTGAGTTCTTGCACCTGATGTCAGTTTTGGCATTTGTGAGCAGATTTAACCAAAGCAAATAGTTTTCTGATTGTTTTATTTTCTGAATGGTGAAGCAGGAGTAACAGGACCAGCAAGAGGAAAAGTGAGACTGGTCAGAGGCAGGAATAATTTATACTGTAGATTAGTTTAGCTGTAATGCGAAACATTAACCTCTGTTTTCTATGCTTGTAGACAGAGATCTAGACATTAGTCTCTAGAGACTTCGGTTACTCTTCCACTCCCAATCAAAAGAAGCAGTAAAAGAAAATATTCCAGGAACGTGAAGTCCAACTTCCAATAGACATGAATTTTTGTAAGTCTCAAGTTAGGAAGGCAAATAGGGTGGGGGTTGTTTGGGTTTTTTGGGTTTTTTTGGTTAGGAGTGGGAGTGAAGGTCTTAAGTTCTTCATTGAACTCATTGAATCAACAAATGAAGTTGGGGAGTCATAAGATAGAAGTCAGCCTTAGAAGACTAGAAGAGGACAGAGGACCTTGAACCGCAGTTAACAGGGGGCTTGCATCAAGAAGTACCTGCCTTGAAGAACTTGAGTGAGAAAATAGGGATCAGAGACCTTTGGATCCAGCAGATAACATTTTTAACTCATTAATCACTGTTGTCCGGAATAAAAATATAGATCAAATGTGACCTATACGGGGACAGGGACTAATATCCACATATGGGCACATGGGCATAAAAATTTCTATGTATTTTTAAAAAATTTTAGTAATTATACATAAATATATTAAAAAGGGTTTTCTCATCACTCCTATTTAAGTTGCATAGTGATAAACACATTGTCTATCACCAAAATTGTAGGCTGTTTTTTCAGTCTCCCTCATCTGAATCTGTATTGATGATACACTTTTGTCTGACAGTCAAGTTTTTGAATGTTGAATTAGTCTTGTTAATAGCTGAGTTTTCAAACACTTAGATGGGATACACATTAGCCTACACTTTAGTGCTGTCCAGTAGTATTTCCAAAATAAAACAGATTATAGCCCATAAAAAATGGGCTTTAAGCCTGCTTTAAGATGGTCAGTGGACTATAAATTATCTATACTTAATGTAAGCTGGCTTTGATTACTCCCTTTCAAACCACGATTTATTTAGCAATAAGCATAACTGCCCAAAGTACAAAACATTGTCAGTTTTCTGAAGAACCACCATTTAGACCATTTGGTTTCTTTCAAATAAACATATGACATGGTGACAACTCACATACAAGAAACAAGACTGAAGTTTAATAACAACATGATGAAAGAGCAAATAGCCTGTGGGCATGGCAATAAAAAATGATTATATTATGTCTCAGCAAGCCATGATGAAATAGGAAAGAACAATGCATTGGAAGTCAGCATATAATGCTGCCTGCAATGAAAAGAAACATGATCAAGTCATTTACACTGGAATAGCTTGGCTAAGTCTCTCAGTATCAGGTCATGTCACCTCATTATAAAACGAAGTACTTCAGAACTAGAGCATTAGAAATTTTGATTGACTCAAATATTCTTCTAAGCTGTTTGCTTCCCACAGTTTTTTCTCTCCACTAGAGTTCTGATCATTTTAGTTCACTGCTTGGGTCCCTCCACATGCATACCCTATTACCTCATTAATAAGTACTGTTCTGAACTCAGGCTTTTGCAGCACCTGGCAACCTTGAGATCAGACTTTTTGACCTCATCTCAAAGGTCAGGGCACAGTACCACTCTTCTGTATCCCACTTCAATAATTTAAGAAAGATCATTACTGTTATGAAATAAAAACATACAATTTCAAACTTCCAAAACCATCAGAAGAATAGAAGCAGTGCAGTTAGAAAAGAAAAAAACATGGAAGTTGTTTAAAGCATTTAAGTGGTGCAGAAGAGAAAAAAAAAACTCCTTTACAGATAGGTGGTGAAGCTATAATAAGACAGAAGATGGATGTAAATGGATTTTCTAGATGTAATGGAATCTGTAATCCTGTTAATATAGCATTCCAGAAGTGAAAGAAAAGGCCAGTTTAATTAATATGGTGAACTTTAGAAGTGATTTTACAAGTTTTTGCTATCAACAAAGCAAATTTTGGTATGGCAGAACAAGTTAACAGTGGCAGATTTACTTCTCAGACAAAACAAAGAACTACATAACCTAGGATAAAGGTATGTGGAAAATCTGTATTTACATGGAACATTTAGGACAAAGTTGCAGTTGTGTATATGTAAGCAATTTTATATTTATATTATTTTTGCTGCCAATCATGAGCAGCCTTATAGCTAATTGGCTACCTAAAGTAGCACCAATAGTACCTGGCTAGTGGGTCTGAACAACTTGTCTGACTAGTTGGGTAAATACTCAACTAGTTAAACAACACTGAGAACCATGACAGTTTCCTGGAAATCAGTATCCAGTCCAGGCAATAGAAACAAATCCAGGTATATTTAGTTAGAACTCAAGTTACAATTAAAGGTTTACTTTTGGCATACATCAACTTCAATTTGGAACATCAACTTATAACACGACTTGTAACAAACCACGATTTATAACAAGATTTAAATTTATAACAACATTTAAAAATAACTCTCTGAAAGCTTTTGTTTTAATGTACTTAATTTCTAAGCAAGAAATTGAAAACAAACTGCCCCTATGCTATTTTTGTTTGTTGAGAGAGATAAAGCATCAACCTTTAATTCTATGTATCTTTTAAAATCATTAAGGTTGAAGTTACCTGTACTCCAAACCAGCACTAAACAGGCCAACTATCCATATTAGCTCTTATTCTTATCAGAACAGCCTAACGGAATTTATCAGCCTATCTTTAAATGGGAAATAACTTACTGGCAGTAAGATAGTCACTGTATGAATGCATAGCAGAACTCAGCCCCTGAATGTCAATGATTTCCTACTTCACAGTTTTTCCAGTATTCTCTAGTTTTCCAAGTTGTGTGAAGTTTCTGGCAAAACTGAGGCATTAATTTTGTATTGAACTTTTTCTGTGATGTAGTAGCTCATAAACTCTAGTAAGAACAGGTAGGTTACTTCGATTACACAACAAAACTCCATACAGCTATTATGCACCAGTAGTAAAAGGGAGACTATCAATAGACAGCTGCAAGAAAACTTGCCCTACAGATAAGGTGGCACTAGTTGATTGTGTAAGATAACATAATCCTGTTTAGGATTGTTATAGAGCATTTACTTCTATTAAATCATATTTGTATTTTGATCAATAAATTAGACCCAAAAATCATTAAGACCCAATTAATCTCTTCAAATATGGTCTACATGTGGAATGTAAATTTTAATATAGAAATGTGTCATTTATAAAACATCTTTAAAATATTTAATATACCCATCTCACCTTTGAAGACTGTAATGCATACAAAGAGTCTAGTATGTGACAATACATTTTTAAATATATACTTGATAGTGATTTTTAATTTATGAAGTAATTAGTGAAATTACTAAGAATTGAAGTACTAATAAATAGGAAGAAAAGTTACATTTTTTAATGCAGATCCAAATTCCAATCCTTAGTGGGAATACAGTGACAAATCTAGGATAATCAACCTCTATATGAAATAATTTTCTGAAGTTACAAAAATGTCTGCTTTATCCTTAAGCTCTTCAAAGGGCAGTAATACGGAGTTTATTAAATCAAAAGAGGAGAAAAATCATCTCAGATTCCACTGTGGTGGAAGCTTCTTGTAAATTGCTGTTTCTGTTCTACCTCTTATAAGCAGCTGAAAATCCTAGGTGTCCAAGAAGGCCAATGGCATCTTGGCCTGCATCAAGAACAGTGTGGCCAGCAGGAATAGGGAAGAGATTCTCCCACTGTATTCGGCACTGGTGAGGCTGCACTTCAAGTACTGTGTTCAATTTCGGTTCCTTCACTTCAAAAAAGACATTGAGCTGCTGGAGCGTGTACAGAGAAGGGCAACAAAGCTGGTGAAGGGAGTAGAAAATATGTCTTATGAGGAACGACTCATAAGTCGAGGGAAATGGGATTGTTCAGTCTGGAGAAGAGGAGGCTCGGGGGAGACCTCATCCCTCTCTACAACTACCTAAAAGGAGATTGTAGTGAGGTGGAGGTCAGTCTCTTCTGCTGTGCCCATAGTGAAAGGATGAGAGGAANCCCTATTACCTCATTAATAAGTACTGTTCTGAACTCAGGCTTTTGCAGCACCTGGTAACCTTGAGATCAGACTTTTTGACCTCATCTCAAAGGTCAGGGCACAGTACCACTCCTCTGTATCCCACTTCAATAATTTAAGAAAGATCATTACTGTTATGAAATAAAAACATACAATTTCAAACTTCCAAAACCATCAGAAGGTAGAAAGAGGTGATTCTCCCCCTCTACTCCAGCCTCGTGAGACCCCACCTGGAGTCCTGTGTTCAGTTCTGGAGTCCCCAACACAAGAAGGACATAAAGCTGTTGAAGTGAGTCCAGAGGAGGGCCACAAAGATGATCAAAGGGCTGGAGCACCTCTCCTGTGAAGACAGGCTGTGAGAGTTGAGGCTGTTGAGCCTGGAGAAGAGTCTGGTGGGACCTTCTAGCAGCCTTCCAATACCTGAAAAGGGCCTACAAGAAAGCTGGAGAGGGACTATTTACAAGGGAATGTAGTGACAGGACAAGGGGATACAGTTTCAAATTGAAAGAGGGTAGATTTAGGTTGGGTATTAGGTAGAAACTCTTTCCTGTGACGGTGGTGAGACACTGGCACAGGTTGCCCAGAGAAGTTGTGGATGCCTCCTCCCTGAAAGTATTCAAGACTAGGCTGGACTGGGCTTTGAGCAACCTGGTCTAGTGGGAGGTGTCCCTGCCCATGGCAGAGGTGTTGGAAGTAGATGATCTTTAGAGTCCCTTTCAACCCAAACCATTCTATGATTTTATGAACAGCAAAGTTTGAATTGCAGAGATAGCATTACAAGATGCTTTCTTGCATGTATCTTTTAGATGCGAAGAGTTTTGGAGCAACATGTGTCCTGAAATTATTTTGTTTCAGCTGCCTCTTGCACCATAACACAGGATTCAACCCAGCAAGTGAACTCAGGTATGAAGTTACTAGCTCAACACTGCTTGCCTTTGATGAAAAAGAACTCGGTGCACAGGTTGCATGTTCTTAAAATGCAACTTAATGCCCCTGTTATAGAATCAGGGACTGAAGAATTAAAGAGACATTAAGTGTTTCCTCACACACAGGGCAGCCATTTTAGTTCACAGCATCTTAGTTCCAGTGGACAGGATGTAGAAGAACGCTTCACTACTGAATCACATCTGTGGTTAATGTATTTCACTCCGTGGAGCAGGACATGTAGTTGGTGCATTGTTGGACAATTCATAATGCACAAATGACTGAATTTTTCAGAACAGTGGGTGGAGTCTGCTCCAAATTATTATCCAATTATTTTGGATACTTGCAATAAATAGTTGTGTTCTTCTGTAACAACAGACAAAATTATAGCTTAAAAACAGTTTTGTGCAATCTCCTGCTCCAACTCAGCCAGTATAAAATATTAGAATTTAAATTCCTTGTTTGGACTAAGGAGTGACCAAGTCATAATTTGTCCCTTTAAGAGTTAGGGCAGTAATCCATACTAGATGAACTTCTAGTTGAAAAACTAGATACAGAAGTAGTCATATGATGATTTCTGTTACATTGGAAAGTTCATAATTTTTCAAAACAAAATGTACTGATCACTGAAGAGAGATAATAATGTTGATATTATTCCTAGCTGCTTGTACTATTGTACTTGCAAAACAGTTACAAGCCCCTGTTGTCAAGCTGTATGTTTTTCTGAGATGCTTGTATGTGGAAAAAAATCATTGACTTCTGTGTCCAAACTGTATAGAGATAAAGTCACAGAACTATTCCTAAAAAAAATACAGTGCTGCAAGGCTTGCTTCATCCACATCTCCCACCCCCCTTCTGCTGAATATAGACAAACAACATGTGCTCAGTTTTTAGAAATAAAGAAAAAATAAGGATAGATTAGTGCTTAGTGACACTGTGTTGCTCATGAACACTTCCATAAATATTTAATCACACGGGATATTTTGGGGATTTTTGTCCCAGGCACATGTAATATAGATGTTGCATTTATACTGTTACGTTTTTCACAATCAATTAAACTTCATTAAATCAGAAAACAGTTTTGCCATAAATATAAATCTCATCCTAGCTCTCAGTTGTATCAGCCTTTTTTATAGCTTTTAACTGTCTTTCATTTATGCTCCTTTTTTAAAAAAGAACAATAGAAAAAGTGATCTTCATTCCACATTTTGCCTGTAGTTTATTATCTTACTCAGACATTATTACATTCAGACATTATTATTATCAGACATCTTATTATTAACTTAATATCCTTATTCTGACATTGTAAATCACTAGTGTTCACTAAACTCATACCATTGTGTATTGTTCTTTTATTCTAGTTACCTGAGTTAGATTCTTTCACAAAATCTGGTGGTTTCATTGTGATAGAAATATGTCATTTATCTGCAAATAATTATTAAGTAATAAGATTAATTTTTCATTTAAATGAAAGTTGTTTTCTTGTGATCAGAGTTTAGCAAATTTACCCACCATAATTATAACTCTGCCACTGTAGTTAAACAGATGTAGAACACCTACAGTTCCTCCCAGTAATTTCACTGACAGTGCAGAAAAACTGCAAAGGCTTGTCACATGTACTTAGAGGATATCAAAACTGCTGAGATGTTTTGATACTGCCAGTTAATAAAGGTGGAGTGAACATAATATTCTGTATACCCCTTTCATGAACATATACTCTAAAAATCAGATGTACACTTGTTAGTGCTACGAACTCATTAGTATGTCCTGTAGCTCAGCAATCTATGCCTGTTTAAATATTTTGACTTCATCAACACATTAAATCTATAGTAATTTTTCTCAATCATGATTTCCAAGAACATTCACAAAAACCCAGGTACACAAGATTTTTATAAAGAGTTTTACCTGAGTATTTAAGACCTACAGTAGACATGTACTTAAATTTTGAGGGAGAGAAATTGTAAAGGAAAGGAACAAATACAAAAAGGCCAAGTGGAAATATAGCTGGTAGCTGCCTGTGAAACTATCATTTATTAATTACTCATCATGAATGAATTACTCAAATCTTCCATGAATCAACATAAACTTTTATTTCCTTTAGATTCTAAATCAATAAATTCCACAATGTAATTAAATACTACATCTAAGAACCTCTGTTATCTTCAGTCTTTTAGAGATAGCTTAATTGGGTCATTTTCTCCAGTACAATTTGCTTCTTTGGACCACTAAATCAAAGCAGTCAAAGTATGGGTACACCATAGATCTTTACTCTTTCAGAGATACGAGTTTTGTTTTATTCACAAGGCCCTTCCTAACAATCCCCAACAATATATGCTACCTTGACCACTGCTGCTTCATGCTCTCAGTAGTGCTGAGATCTTCTTCATAAATGGGAACAGATAATTCAAATCTTACTTTTTTCATATGTGTAACTAACTAAAATGTCTCCCTTTCCAATCTCTTGTCCATTATTTTCCAGTCCATTATTCCAGTCCTTGTGTTCATTTTATCCCAGTCATTCATTACCACAAGATTCTTCTGAAAGCTTTAACTATGTTGAATAAATTATACAATATTATTTTTATATAGAATTATACAATGTTATATTTCAATATAAGATATACAGAATGTACACACATACTAGGAATATTTTACTATACATCGATTTCAAATTAACTCTCCTTTAAAATACATAATCAAGGCTTTGGACTTTTTGATATAGTATTAAGAAACAAAGCTATCTGAGGGAATAAACTTTTTAATAGAATGTTATTGTATCTACATTAAAACAAAATCCAGGAAACCAGAAAAATAATCTGTTTTTTCTGTTATAATATGCCAGTCACTAATCTGTGTTGAACATACCTACTATATAAAATTGCTTTAAAATGCACAATTATGGTTCTTATTACTATAATTGTTTCATTATTTTCCCTTGACCCCCTTTAGTGCATCTTATATTTTCTAGAAGAGAATGACAAGAAATTTAAAAAAACATATTGAAGGATTTATCTGTGTTGCAATTATGAGACTATTCGTGCCTGTTCAGAGAGGTTACCATTTCATTTAGAAGTGACAGAATATGACCGTATAGTTGCCACTTGTAAGATGAAGCTAAGGCAGATATTTCCTCCAGTGTTGTGGTTAAGTTCTATTATCATACCTCCTTGAATACTTTCAAATAATCATCAAAACCTATTCAGTGCATTCTGTCTTACTCAACATATTTAGACTAGATTTTATTCTACCCATCCTCTTTATTTTAAACTTTCCACTCTAATAGCACTCCCTGTTTAATGTTAAATTCTGAACAATTTCTACTTGTGGTATTTTTATTTAAATGCCAGATGTTGCAAAGTTTTTATCCACTAGCTTTAAGATTACTTAGTAGTTTTAATATTATAAGGAACTTCTCTGCAAAAGATACCTGATGACTTCAGGAAGATTACGGTATTCAATACAGTACATTTTTGGTCTTGCATAACTTTACATCTGTAGAGCTGCTCTGGATGTTTGTAGTTGATAGAGCTTACAACTTCTGTTGTTCAAGCAACCTCAGCTTTTGTGTCTCCAAAATATATTCTTACTCTATCGTGTGAGAAATACTGTATGTTACTACTCTAATAGGATTTGATCATCATGAGTACAACATATCGTTGCTAAAATTTGTTAGAAAGTTACAGAAATGTTATCTAAGGTCTGAGAAAAATTTACCTGACAACTTTTTTCTTTTTTTTTTCTCCCAGACTATCCATTTCAGTTTCTTGGAATGTGTTTTTGGTATGTAATTATTTACCATTTTAAAGGCTTTGTTTGTTTGTTTGTTTTGTTTATTTTTATACCTCCAACACCATTTTTCTCCAAAATTCAGTGTTTCTTTTCATAGGTAGGTTGAACAAATGCATCTTAAGTCTTCACTGAAGTACTCTTCAGTATACTAAATAAGTACACAGACATTTCTGGCATACATATTCAAGTATACCCACTTATAAGACAGTTTCTATAAATACATATGTGAGTAATTTTAAAATCTGCTTCCCAGACAGGAAAACAGTCATTTAAGTATGTGCAAAACCCAAATGCAGAAGAAGCACAAACATGGCTGCAATGAATTGATTTCAGAACTTGAATGCATATTCATGGACATATTTTACAACATTCAAACATCCTATCATTAGTCTTCATGTTGATGAGCTATCAGTCCGCCTAGGATCTGTAATCATAAACACACTTATTTACATAGAAGGTCTCTTATGAAGTCTAGGTCTAAAACAGCTCCTGCATTTCCATATTTTCAACACTGAATTTAACAATAATACATGCATAAATATACTCCAATCAACAAGACTCCAGTTTTCTTTAAACTAATAAACATTTTTGAATATTATTGTAGCATAGCTTGAGTAAGAGTCTATATTCAAAGAAATATGCAAGCTCGCTGGGACGCAACTGTTTTTCTTAGATCTTTAATAGCTGTACTACCTAGTATAAGAATTCAGAAACGAAAGAACAAAAAACAAACTCCTCACACAAAGTGAAGGACAAGACAGACACATAGATTTACTGGGTAAATCTCTGGCCTCTTAATCCTTTTAGCATGAGATTATGAGAAAGAGATTAAGGCTGCCTATACCCCTTAATGTCCCAAAAGGACAAGTAAGCTCAAAGTCTATTATGTCACATAGAAAAAGAAAGCAGCATCACAGAGAAAATATTCAGCAGTCAGTGGAGAGCCATTGCCAATAGTTGTAAGAAAAGTAGTTTGATAGTTGAAAACAAAAGCCTGTGCCTTTCCTGAGTACATATTCTTCACTTCTATACCTTTCTTCCCAAGTTTCATTTAGATTTCTCACTTAATTTGATCCTTAAGAACAGTTCTGCAGAGTTAACATGAAACACTTTGCTCACTCAAAGAAAGCTCACTCTCTTAAAAGGCTACACACCATGGATGCCTTGTTTCAGGTTGCTAACTGTAATTGTTTTGTGGTCCTAGCCAGCCTGGACTGGGAAGATATCAAAGAATATTTGTAGAAGATAACAATGGAATTGTAGCATCCCTAGTACTGTCTCCAGTAAGTGAGGGACAGTTTCTAGTCTTGTGACCGGAAAGCAGTCCCATTCATTCTGCAAAGCTACAGCATCCAGTCTCTAACATCTGTGCCAAGATAAGTAAGTGAGCAAAAAGCTAGCCACATCTGTCCAATTATATTGGTACTAATTGAACCAAAATAGTTAAGTCCATGGTCAATACTAGTAAGAGAAGAAAAAAAAATCCCTAAAATTTATTTCTGCTTCTGATTTTCAGTAAAAACCGAGACAGAATTTCATTAGGGTTCTTCCTCTAATTAATAACTTGTCAGATTATTGGAAAATTCAGGCTCAATAGAACTATTTCTCATGACTGCTTTCTATGGTCAGGTGTCTGGATTCTCATTGCTAACAATGCATACTCATGAACTGACAAATTCAGCAGATGTCAAACAATGAATAAATAGTTTCAGCATATTTAGTATCAATAAACTTTCAAAAATTAGCTAATCAGTGAAAAATATACGAGGGAAGATAATCATCAAAACAGCAATGCTTAAAGCTAACAGAAACAAGATCTAGTATCAAATTTTTGGATGCTGTTGAAGAATGCACCCATCCCACTTTTTCTAAGCTATATTACTTCCACAGAACAGACATGTTAATAAATAAAAATGTCTAACAATTCTAATGACTTATTAGCTATTCTTGTCACACGTCCCAATAATTTATGTAACAAATATTTAAATCTTATGAGACCTCCTAGGTAAACCTCTTCAAGAGGTACACTATTTGAGCTTCAGGAGAAGAAACCTGTGATCACATAATATCCATCATTACAAAAGCCCAAGACAATAATATTGCTCTCTGACTCACACAGCAAACAATAGCAATGACTCACAAGAGCAAACAGCTTGAGGGAGAAGCTAGCAATACAGCTCAGGTTTAGGCTTCACCTGAGTTATAACAACTACGTATTGAATAACCTGTTCAAAAGACTTCTGCAGCTTGAACCCTGCTGCCCATTTGGGAAGAGCAGTATTTAGGAGTCATTTGTTCATCTGGTCACAAGAATTTGTTCTGGAGGAGGACGACTCTGACTTGTGTGGTGGCTTTGTTTTGAAACTTAAAAAAACCCAAACAAACAAAGAACAAAAAAAAACCAAAACAAAACAAAAAAAAACCAAAAAAAAAAAGCAAGTTTTGGATAACAGGAAATTTTGGAAAATTCACAAGGAAGACGCATATGATGAACACCAGGATATGAAAACAATCACTGCACGTTTTGCAGTGATCTGGCTCTGACATTCAGATGGTACCAGATGCCTCAGATTCAGAAAGAACATCGAAAACAATTTGGTACACTGAATGGTAGGGATTAATCTGTCAATACATAAAGCCCAGTAGCTTAAGTTTAATATCTGAAGAGCCTTGCCCTTTAAAACAGTCTTTTTTCCAGGCTTGGAACTTCATTAATGGTATTCAAAAAATTTCAGTTTCTTTCCCCTTTTTATTAAATAATGCAATGCCCTTGATTTTAATGTGATCTTTTGCCCACAAGTACCACAGATTAATTCATAACATTCCAGGAAAATGCTCCAGTGCAGGAGACACAGAGGTTACTTCTTGAGAACCACCAACAAAAGGTCTAGTTTACAAACCTGAGGCTTGAAATTCCTTGAATTTCAAAGACAGCACAGCCCAGAAGTAGAAGTACTTTTTTCTATGTCAAAATACATCAGAGAACACTTAAGTAAGTCTGGACTTCTTGTTATTGGGAAGGTCACATTTTTCATCAGATTCCTACCATCAAATATAACATTAATTCCAAGAATATTAATGGAAAGCATATTTTCTCTTTTCTTCCAATGATAGAAATAAATATTAATAAAAAGACTTCCATTAAGTATGTTACCAAGATTTAACATTATGTATGTTTAAATTAAAATATTATTGATTTAAAAGTATGTGTTTGCACTTACTGAGAGGAGAAACTATCCCAACCTTTTCATCTATAAAGATGATAGCTGAACATTGATTCTGCAGCAGAGAAGAAAAGGGGATTACATTTTCAAAATAATTATAATGTGTAGCTTCAAGCAACTGAAAAAAAAATTATTATTTGCTTTCCAATGTACTATATGCTCTACAGTCCTTTTTCAAAACTGTAGACTACCATCAGAAAATATATAAATGTAATTGAGAAGATAAAAAAAAAAAGAATCATCGAATCATCAAGGTTGGAAGAGACCTTCAAGATCACCCAGTCCAACCGCCTACCTACATCACTGTTGGCATATATTTAGAGGACAATGGGCATATAGTGAACCAGCCATTTGATAGCCTTTTGATTAAGCACGCAGCCACATACCAAAGGTCATCTTGAGGAGCAGGAAAGAGGAAGAACATCGATTGTTTCCAGGCCAGAACACTGGAAGGGACACCGGAAAACACAACAGAAGTGATGTGGCACAGCTTCTGGATGACGTCAAGGTACATTACCAGGGAGTAAATGGACCAATGGGAGTGTTGGTAATTGGACCAATGGGAGTGTATGTCTCCTCTAAGAGAGGACTTAAACTCGATGAGCTTGTGCTCAGAAAACTATTAGTTTAGTGCCAAGAAAACAGCTTCCCCCCAGCCGTGAGTAACAGCGACAAAGATGCTGCAGCACTTTTAACTACGTGGTGTCTGCTATATGAGACTCTGAAAGCCTTTAAAGTGCAGCAAGGTTAGCAGAGAGCACTGCAGCACGACAACCATGATGTAGTTGCCATCACGGAAACGTATGCAGGTTGACAAGTGTGATNCATCACGGAAACGTATGGAGGTTGACAAGTGTGATGAGCCAGTCAAATGTTTATGGATAAAGTTGAGGAAGGCGAAAGAAGCAGATATCCTGCTGGGTGTCTACTACAGGCCACCTGACCAAGACGAAGAGGTCGATGAACTGTTCTGTAGGCAACACTTCTTAACCCCCTTTTCCTCCCTGCGGCTTCTCTAGAATTCAGGGAATGTAATGCCAGAAGGCGAAAAGATCGTAAATAACTTCTGGCCCGAGGCCCGCTGCTCCAACCCCTGCACAGAAAAACTGCACAGGGACAAGCTGCTGCTCCTAATGTCAGAACCGTCCCACTCCAGGACCCAGTCGCCACTTTATCCACTGCTTCCACCATCCTCGCCTCCTTCACCCACGCACCCCTACGAGCACTGTGAGAGACCAGAATGGGCACAGAAATTAATCCGGAAACTGGAGGACTTGGAACGAGATAAAATTGCTGGAGAAAGACAGAGGGGGGAGGAGGGGGGCATGATGGTGCGTTTGTGAGAAACCCAAGGGTGGGGCAGAGCCATGGAGATGGGGGGAGAGCCAGAGCGGGCGGTGGGAGTGGGGTCAGAGCCAGAAGGAGATGACAATCCGAGAAGGTGGTGGAAATGGATTGTTCAGAACACATTGGTGAAAGGAGAATTCCTTCCCACAGAATACCCAGTGATTTTGGGTGGGACGACACCTGGGGGGGCACGGTGAAAGAAAAGAAAAAAAGGAGAGAGAGGTGTCCCTGCCCATGGCAG
>VZRW01003359.1:57072-79183 GCA_013398125.1 Aegotheles bennettii | reverse complement strand
GAAATTGTGGCTATTGCTGTCAGAAAGGCAGTGCGAATATTTTATCACCCATATTTGGAGTCACACAGGAATAATTGAAGGATTAGCAGAAGGCAACCAGAGAACACATGACTGCCCCGTGCATAAGGGACTTTAACAAATCAGAGAGCACATACTAGGCACGTGGTATGAATGTATATAAAGGGATAGTAAGCAAAATAAAATGGCTTTTGAGTGTTTCATATTGGATCGTGCGGAGTCCATCTCTGATTCCCCGCACATCACCTCTAAACCACATCACCCAGCGCCACATCCAGACGCATCTTGAACATTTACAGGGACGGTGACTCGACTACCTCCCTGGACAACCTATTCCAATATCCGATCATCCTTACAGTGAAGAAATTTTTCCTTACCTCCAATCTGAATCTCCCCTGTTGCAATTTAAAGCTGTTTCCTCTCATCCTTTCACTATGGGCACAGCAGAAGAGACCGACCTCCACCTCACTACAATCTCCTTTTAGGTAGTTGTAGAGAGGGATGAGGTCTCCCCCGAGCCTCCTCTTCTCCAGACTGAACAATCCCATCTCCCTCGACTTATGAGTCGTTCCTCATAAGACATATTTTCTACTCCCTTCACCAGCTTTGTTGCCCTTCTCTGTACATGCTCCAGCAGCTCAATGTCTTTTTTGAAGTGAGGGACACAAAATTGAAGACAGTACTTGAGGTACAGCCTCACCAGTGCCGAATACAGTGGGAGAATCTCTTCCCTATTCCTGCTGGCCACACTGTTCTTGATGCAGGCCAAGATGCCATTGGCCTTCTTGGACACCTGGGCACACTGCTGAAATAGTGACATTTTTCTTTCAGTAAGGATTTTCTTCTGTGAACAGTCTTAATTTCCCAATAGCAAATCTTAAGAAAGAAGAAATGTACACACAAAATCCTCATAAAGTCTTTTTAATTCACATGTACACCTGTCTCTCCATTGCACATGTACAACTACCACAGATTCAAAAATAAGCCTAGGTTAAACATTATTTTAAAGTTATCTAGTAAAAAAGACACCAGTGAAAATAACTATTTATATCAGTGGATGCTGTTTCCTGTAAGTACTTTACTATGTGACAAATCCATCCACAGCTAAAGTCAATGGAAAGATTCTTTTTTACTTCAGGTTTGGGCCCTAGGAGAAACAGACTTGTATTACATAAATGTGTAGGAGTGTTTATAGTCCTTTTCAGATGACTACCAACACAGGATAGGGAAAAACATACACTTTTCAGATAATTCATTTCTATTACAGAGCTTCTGCCACTGTCTTAAACTGAAAGAGTCAAGAAGTCAATATTTTAGTACTATGCGCTTGAACCACTAAAAATATTAGAGTAGATATTCATGTGCAATTTAGTTTATGTGTCTCCTGACCCTAATACATAAAGCAATAACACCACCTCTATCGTTTTAACCACAAGGAACTATGTTATCAATAGTAGTGCCTCAGACTTACCAGTTTTTCCCCACTGCCATTTCTTTTGAAAAATGTATGGATGTTTTGAACCACATCACTGTCTAGGACTTGCAAAAAAAACATTTTATATGGATAAAATAGGAACATTTGAGCTGGGCAGCTTTACTGTCATGGATAAAAGCACATGGGAAGGAAAGAGATGATGTTCAATGGTCTCCCAGGCTAGGTAAAATATATATGTGATTTTCATCATTGGAGTATACAGATGTACTTCCAGTTTTAACAATTTAAAGAATATGTCCTGTAATTTAATACTGAATCTGTAATTAAATATTCATTCAGATTAATATATTTTATTAATTCTTATTTTGTTATGTGCCTTTTTTTCATGTGGACTACTTAAAAAACAGATTTGAAGATTAGACTAAGCTTGATGCCTTAATAACTACAGTATTGCAGCCTGTCTTTTCCTAGCCAAAATCACAATTCACCTCATGGAAATGTTGCTTTCTTAAAGAAATATGTGATGAATCCTTTTTTCTGTGCTCCTTCAATAAATCCATTTTTTTCCTTATTTTTTTTATTTTTTTTTTTATTTTGTAAAGTTATATCGTTATATGGTATATAAACTGAGCACCCCACTATGCAGACAGATCAGAGCTTATAGAAAACCTTACAAAAATGCCTGCACTCAATGAGTAAGTATTAAGGCCTACTTTTAGATTCAGCATGCATACAAGTGAAGTAGTTAAACTGCATTACTTTTGTTCATGTAGGATATCACAGACACTGACAAAAGTGTAACTCAAATGATACTCAAGGTTTAATCAGAAAAATAAAATAGAGACTACGATTTTTGTTTATGGCTTCATAAACTGGAGGAATTTAAAACTTCCTCACAAACATTTAACAATACTGGTTTTGTACTTGTAGTATAAGAAAGTATTACCAGAAAATGCAGAACATACTGATAACAGTAAAGGTTAAGGCTTGCTTCCATTCATCTTGAATGCCGTGTCAAGTTCTCTCCATATCATAATTCATCAAATAATCTAATTCACTTCTTTAAAATTATAATTAAGTTAGGCATACTTAAGGTCATGCAATTACAGGTTTATGAAAAGTGTTTTACACCAACAAAGCAGCTGCAATCCAAATGACAAATCACACATTCTCTAATAACTCTCCATTCCCAGACAGCTATTGATAATGTTTTCTTAAAAACAAATTAAAAGGATTTTTTGTTGCCTTTTAAGCGCTGTTTGTTCAGGAACATACTAAAAATCACTACAGTTATTGACTCTGGATGAGGCTTCTAGATTGGAATCTGGAATTATCATCTCCCAAAACCATAAACACTGTCAGGAGTTGTTGAGATTACCATTTCCTTCTTCACTACTGAATTCCCAGTGATTCAGTGGGGTGTTGTTTTTTAAAATTAATCTTTAATTTTTTATTAGAATTGTTTTATTTTTTTAAATTTAATCTTTTCACTTTATATCCTTTACTCATTATGTGAGAGAGTATAAATTTGCTATATTGTATGGTCTTAGAACCTGGTCCTGAAAAAAGCTGAACAAAAAGATCCCAATTACTCTATTAAATAAATATGAAAATCTGTCCAACCGCTGAGCTGGATAACTTCACCAATATATGATTCTTTAACCATGGTGAAGATACACCGCAGTTCTCGAAAGGAACAGATAGGAAACAATTTTGCCTTATTATCTCTTTCAACAATCAACTGAACTAAGACATGGCAGGGCCAGAACAAGCAGACTGTCTCACAGCAAGACCCTGGCTCATATCCAGCCGGCTGTCAACCAGCACCTCATCTCATTGGCCTCCGCCCATCAATCCAGCCTGTCCAGATCTCTCTGCAGAGCCTTCCTACCCTCAAGCAGATCAACACTTCCACCTAACTTAGTGTCATCTTCAATCTTACTGATGGTATACTCAATCCCTGTTGTGTAAAACAGGGAAGGTAAAAGCCTCTGCAAGGTGGCTGGGGGAAAGCCCTCATGTTGAGTCATGAGGTTCAGATCATATCCCCTTGCTTTCTAAACTCCTTCTCAGAAAGGAGTCTAGGTGTGGCTGGATCCAGTCCTAGTCCCAGACTCAGTCAATTGTTTATGTCTAAAGTATTATATGTGTGTGTATATAGCTACCTGTCAGAGTTAATGTTTGCCTGTTTCAGAGTCTCACAAATTACTTGCACTGTAACATATCCAGAGACAACTTTGTCTGTCCCAGAGTCCGACCCAGGACTTGCACCAAAACATGTGCACAAAGTTGTAAAAATAGAGTTTATTAAGGTGACAGATATAACAAATTCAGAATTGCCATTGAGAAGTGTATTGATTGCACAAGTGCTACTGCTAGAAGTAATAGTAATACAACCTGGGAATACTTCCACTCAGAAGGTGAAAGGTGTGGCACTTACCCAGAGAGGCGTCCCTGCCTGGGGTGGAGGAAGAGAACACAGCCCGTCGACTGGGCCGTCCATCTTTTGGTTCTTCTCTCCCCCTCAATGATCTTTTCTTGGCTTTTTATCCTCAAAGCTATGAGGTTCTCACCCTCAGGTGACATATAGTATGATTTGGGTGGAGACATGAGTCTAGGTTTTTACTCAAATTCCGCATTATCCACCCCATGACTATAGTCACTCAAATCAAAATCCAAATCATACGTTTATAAAATCGGTTTTGGGGGTATCCCTTACATTGGGCTTCTCTTCCTCCACTCCTGGACTCACCTTAAATTCTATCCAGGTAGAAGTCATATGTTCTGGATGAATGAACACTCCGGTTAACATAGATTTACCACAAGCTAGTACCACACAAAATAATGATTACAATGACTACAATAATCACAGACTACAATAGAGAAGCAAGCTATCTTGATAGGAAAAGTCTCCATCTGTGTCACAGCTTATTTAGCCAGGTTGTTTCTATCCCTTGTCTCTATTCAGTCTTAGTGTGAAGATGGACTCCAACATCCAGCCAACTACATTCTCAGTAGCTGGATGCTGCTAAGGGTTTTCTGGAAATCTCAATACGCGTTGGTGTCTTGGGCTTTCTACTGGCAAATCAGTAGTCCATAGTTCTCGGGTGGTGATCTTCACAGAGAGGAAAGTATGCATTGCCTGGTAACTAAACTATCATTAAAAAGGACAATAAGAGCAACAAGGAAAAGACTAAACGTGATATAATTAACTAAAAAGGTAGTAAAGAAGATTTTGTTTTCTATTTTTACGGATCCCAGCACGTGGTTGTCAAACGCAGCTCTCGTGGTAGCTGTCAAGGCTGATGATCATGTTGCTTCAGTCTGTTGGGGTTGGGAGTCTGCATACACAGCAAGAAAATGGATTTGTATGCCCCTCACCCAACAAGACACATGTATGGTTTGGGTCTTGGACTTTTTTTTCTTTTCATTCTGTGGTTTTGCTGCCTCTTACCCACTAATTTTCAAGTGGGTTTTTAGGATAAATTTTATATGACTACATGTTGTTATAGTTAAAGTTCTTAATCCTGCTATACAAAAGCAAATCACAAAGTATATAATGGACTTTCCTCATATGAAATCTGGGTTATAGCTGTACTGACCCCTAGCGCCTATTTTTTGCACTCTACTTCCTCAACAGAGGAAACAGTTGAAGCATGACCCAACAATCATCCTCAGTTTGGTTTTAAATTGTTATTTCAGCCTTAGGGACAACAATTAGGTTTCACTTGTCCTCTTCCATTAGTAAGGGAGTATAATTAGTCAGCTGAAACATTCATATGTTAACAATCTTCATTTTAGTTGATTTTACAGAAGATATTGTTAACCTTATGGTAATTACGATTGCAACTAACAGTAACACACATTGTATCAAACTTTGGATCCAACCAGTGACATCAAACCTAAACCAACTGAATATCTTTGAAAGCCAGTTAGTATTCATTGATTCTCAGAGCTCATGGGTATCTTTTGCCACTTGTCACATCTTCTCTCGTTGGACATTGAGGCCTAGGGTAACATTAGGGATATAGAAGCAGCAATTGTTACTGGAGAGGTTTAAGTAACCACAAAGTCCATTTTGATGTACCATCATTAAATCTAGTGCCATGCGGTTTTGAAGAGCCATTTTTGATGCAGCTTGCAATTGTTGATTGAGCACTTGTATACCAGTTTCAGTATCATTAGCTAGTTTTTCTACTTGATAGACTAGCTTACTCTGCCATAATCGCATTCGCGTGGTAGCAGACCCAAATTCCCCAAATCCTTCCATTCCCCAGACAATGTGGGCAGCTACCATTGGGTCTTGCCACCCTTATACTTTCTCCTGCAGTATCACCTTTGCCCTTTTCATGTGAGTAAACCAATGGGGTCAGACAGGAGTCTGCTTCCACATGGGGCATATTGTAGGGAGACCCAAGGTACATTGGAGTCCAGGTAACCCAGCCCATAAAGAAGCATACATATTACCGTTATTACAGGCCCAGATCAAACTAGCCAGAGTGTCACCAGAAACAACACAACAATCACTATGAGGTGTAAAATTTCCACTAATTGATTTGCATGCTATGCTGTGATTTCGGCACAAACGACCCATTTTTCAGATGGTGTAAACTAGACAACAGTATTTGACCCAATTGTATCTTTTCCAGTTAGAGCAATTCATTACATTTTGACAAGACCAGAACACTGACTTGTTTGATGCTGAGACAAAATCAAATCCTGGTTCAAAATGTTTGAAACCCTGACTGTCTAACCCAAACCAGGCACAATTATTACAGGGCCAATCTTGTCCTCTGTTCCACTGTATGCACCAGGTTGTATTTAAGGGCTGATTATATTGTAGAATGATAATTACTCATCCCCAGGGTTGTAAATCTGTGGTTCCCCATAAAATCTGGTTACAGGTTAAACTTATATTGAAGCTTTTTCATAATATGTATAGGTTGTGCCATTGATGGTGGAAAAATTGAATGGCTTATTAATTTGTACAGAAACTCACCTTTTATCTGGGGAATGAGGATTCACTATTTCAAGGACACCCCAGGTATTCCACATTTGTAGTAAACTCTCTGTTATGTCTGTGGGAAGGATACTCATGGGAAGGGGATCTTCTACAGATTTAGACAGAGGTAAGCAAGCAGTAATACTAGATTCATTAAGAGCAGTTTGAAATCCTTTTATCAAAAGCAGGATTAAGTTATCTTCCAAACCATGAGTGTCTTGGGCTGATAATGTTCACTTATTCTTACTTTGGGTGTGTTCCTGATTCTGAGTAGAGTGGACAGAATCACCTTCCCTCAACCTGCTGGTCACGCTTCTTTTGATGCAGCCCAGGATACGGTTGGCTTACTAGGCTGCAAGAGCACATAGCCAGCTCATGTTCAGCTTTTCATCCATCAGTACCCCCAAGTCCTTCTCAACAGGGCTGCTCTCAACTCCATCCTCCACTCTGTACTGATATTGGGGATTTCCCCAACCAAGGTGCAGGACCTTGCACTTGGCCTTGTTGAACCTTATGAGGTTCAAATAGACCCAATTTTCAAGCTTGTCCAGGTTGCCCAGGTCCCTCAGGATGTCATCCCTTCCCTCAGGTATGTCAAACATATCACTCCGCTTGGTGTAGTCTGTAAATTTGCTGAGGGTGCACTTGATCTCACTGTTTATGTCACCAATTGAGATACTAAACAGTACTGGTCCCAGTACGGACCCCTGTGGGACACCACTTGTCACCAATCTCCACCTGGACATTGAGCTGTTGACCAGTATCCTCTGGATGTGACCATCCAACCAATTCTCATTCACGAAACAGATCACCCATGAAATCCATCTCTCTCCAATTTAGAGAGAAGGATGTTGTGGGGAATTTTGTCAAAGGCCTTACAGAAGTCCAGACTGACAACAACCATAGCTCTTCCCTTGTCTACTGATATAGTCACTCCATCATAGAAGGCCACTACTTTGATCAGGCAGGACCTGCCCTTGGTGAAGCCATGCTGGCTGCCTCAAATCACCTCCCTGTCCTCCATGTGACTTAGCATAGCTTCTGGGAGGATCTATTCATGATCTTCCCAGGCACAGAAGTGACTCTGACAGGTTGGTAGTTCCCAGGGTCCTCCTTTCTACCCTTTTTAAAAATGGGTGCTATGTTTCCCTTTTTCCAGTCACTGGGACTCCACTTGACTGCCATGACTTTTCAAATATCATGGAGAGTGGCTTGGCAACTACATCAGCCAATTTCCTCAAGACTCTGGGGTGCTTCTGATCAGATCCCAGACTTACATATATTTAGGCTCCTCAGGTGATCATGAACCTGATTTTCTATTACAGTGGGGGGGACTTTGTTCCCCCAGTCTCTGCCTTGCAGTCCATCCTCTTTAGAGGTGTGGTAAGAGAGACTGCCAGTGAAGACTGAGACAAAAATGTTGTTGAATAGCTCACCCTTCTCCTCATCAGTTATTACCAGTTTTACAGTCCTGCTTATCAGGGGGAGTACACCTTCTTTGACCTCACTCGGGTAAACAGGAAGCACTAAAGGTTAAGAGCTATGTGCTAATACTGCCCATGTGGGTATCACAAGAAACTTTCTGAGGAAATGATTTCACAGGCACAGCTCTATCAAAACAACATCAGCTTTCAAAAGAGGGGATTTAGATTCCCGTGGACTGACTATTGCATGTCAGAAAGTTAACTCTGGGTTACATTCATCTGGCAGTATACCCCTTCACACATCCACAAACATGGGCTGTATCACCAGACAGATGAGAAGTAGACTAACATCACATATCTCAGGTCTGCAACAATTACATTCATTACTGAACTGCATTTAAGATGTAAAGGCAGTTAAACAAGCATTTCATTTTTGGGAACCTTTGACCCCAAGGAGGCACCTTTAGATCAGAATGAACCAGTTATTTTTAGGAAGGTCTTTCTAACCAATTATGGACATGACATTATTGATGGTCACTTGAGTTCTAGCTCTTGAATATATTTCTAACAAACTGTTACTTTTTATTTTGTTATAAAAGCATCTGAGAAGTACTCAAGGCACCTGAAACTAAAGTGGGTATAAAATTGTTTCTTTCATCATTATCTGAACCAGTGGGAAAATGAGTGGGTGGAAGAAACACATCTGATTTATACATTCTATGCTTTTTTTACTCCAGCAAGACCTTTCCTGGAAGTTATAGCACAGAAGCATTGAACCCCTGAGCTTTTATACCTGCTGAGTAAAAGCAGTATAAACACAAATGCATTTTCACTGGATGTCCAGCAGTCTTTAATTCAAAGACAGTGACTCTGGGGTGCCTTTAGCAGAACCAGTAAGCGACTCTCAGAATTAAACATTGGCACTAGACAGACTGGTATCCAGATGTTTTGATCTCATTCCTGGACACGCTGCCACCTGTTATCTACATTTCTCATCAGAACATGTACATCCCATATTCACAAATACATGCTGACATATTTAAATTAGGTTGTTTTTCTGTCTAGATATTTGGTAGTGGGTCCTCTTGTTTTTGTCATATGTCAGATAAAGCCATCCTCACATTTGGGGATTCCTGAGGCTTTTTTTTAACTTCTCAGCATTTACATATGCAATAAGAATATTTTCATATAAATTCCTACCCCTATTTGCCCTTTACTAGTTTAAAAAACATGCAGTCCCATTGAAATTGCACTCCTTCTCACCCAAGGAAGAGCTGCCCTCACTAAGACCTTGCCCAACCACAAACCCTTACCTAGCATGCAGGAATTCAACATGGAATTCAACAACTGCGTAGTTGCCCAGATCACCCTGTGTACTATCCACTGATCTATGACCATATCTCTAACACTGAGGTAAAGTTGAAGGTATAGCGTGTCCCAAACACACCCTGGGTTATGTAGGACCCAGCACCAGAGGGTTGCCTCAGCCTGGCCCCTCCTTGCTCACTCAGAGCAAAAGTGGGTCTTTGCCATGGGGCTGAAAACTCGGGCTCTTCCTCCAAATCTGCATGGTCTCACACATTTTCAAGCATTTATTGAGATTCTCATCATGTTTACTGAGGCTAAAAATATCTTCTAGAGTAACATACAAAAGCATCTCAGCTGTATATTGACCAGTATTTAGCTTAGTAGCTATAGAAATAAAATTGGAAACATGAACTCCAGTTGCTCAAGAAAACATACAAATGAATCTCACATTACTTGAAAATTCATGTTGACTTGAGTAAATCTCCTGACATGGAACCATCTTGGTTTTGTTTTCCTTCTTGCAGGGGTATTGGGACAGACGGCTGAGGGACAACTGACTCAGTTTCTCTGAATATTTTGAATTATATATTAATAATACATGTATTCACATGCAAGCAACATATACAAATCTCCAGTTCACTCTTACATCTCTCAAAATGTCTTATTTTTTTCCTTTCCCACCCCACTAGGTAATGTCAATTAAATAATCAAACTCTTCTGGTCAGAAAAGCATGTGAGCCTACAGCACCAATTAATATCTTCATTATGTTTTAAACAGCACAGGCTAGGGGACTTTTACATTTTCTAACTATTGTGCCTCTTCTATTAAAGTATACTTTCATTAATGTCAAAATATACTATCCTCATACCATTATCTTCTTTCATCCCTATATTACAAGTTGCTCACTCCATCATATTAAATAAAGGTTTTTTGGAAGAGGTTATATGAAAGATAATACAAGTATAAAAATTATATTTTGTTTTTCCCAGTATGGGTTTTAAAGCAATCAGCCTTGCACTAAACAAGAGACTCTCTTGATAAGAACAGTCAGTATTTGTCAGACATACTTCCTTTAAAAGCGTTGACGATATTAATAGCAATCTGTCGTTCTCGCTATCAATCAGGAATTGCAATCAGCCACAAACACACCCTCTAGTTCTCCTTCAATCAGGGAAATAGTGCAAAAATGCAATTGCAAGTATTTAATAAATTCATAAAGGGAAATATTCATCAGAAATTGTTGGGACCACACTGTGATACCTTTATTTAAACTAGAATTTTTCTTTCTCTGTGAGAACCTTTATCATTCTCCATGGGTCTTCATATGCAGCAGAGTACTAAGAGCCTTAAAATCTACTGTTGTGTGCTTTGGGAAGGTTTTACTTCACAGTTCTTAAGAAGAAAAGGATCAGTGTTGAAACTGTTACTGTCTAGCTCTGATGAAAATATGTCTCTTTTTTTTTTAAGTGCTTTCTGGGAACAGAAAAGTAGGTTACCTGTCAGTTTTTCCCAAACAACCTCTGCAACAAAGCACCAGAGCAGATTCCCCATTTCCCAGTAGTGAGGTATTATTAAAAAAAACATGAATTTAAAACCAGGAAGTTTCTTTTTTAAGGGCTGAAGACATTAGCAAAACAGATTGTTTCTCTCAATGGTATGTTTAAACAAGCAAGGTATGTTCAAAGTATTATTATACGGAACAGAATTTCACTTATGCGTGGGTTTGTGATGCCAAATACAAGCTTCTGAAATGCCTTGCAGGTTATTGTTCATTAACAAGGAGAGACTTTGTTAGGTATTACTAAACCTCCAGTCTTGGTACCATATGCTTTAATTCCCCTACGGGAAATCTCATCCAGGGACAGAAAAGTCACAGGAGGTGGAAAATTATACCAAACTTTTGGCAGTTTTTAGAAACAACATAAAATAGTTTGGGGTTTGGGATTTTTTTTATTTTGTTTCCCCCCAGGAAGGTTATCTTAGACCACTGTAATAAACTCATACTTGATACGTCACATCCAAGAATCAGTAGAGATATTTGTTCAGTTCAGATGAAATATAAGATGAAACAACTATAGCTTTGAACTTTAAGTCCTCTGAAATCCTTGGGAAGCTTTCTATTGACTCTAACAAGATAAGTCCTTATTAATACTGATTGCATTGTAAAATTCTTGTAACAATCAGGAATATGTACATACTATTTACAAGAAAGAAAAGCATTTTTAAGTCAATGTAACAGACAATTTTTAGATTGGGTTCTTGTAAACCGCTAAGCAGAAATGTTATTTTTAAAATGACTACATGTAACACATTTTTTTCCTCTAATTTTTGCCTAGTGAATTCACTGTCCTGGAAAAAAGCATTCAATAACTGAGGTGTTATAGCTCTGGTGCTATCGGGGGATGTTATTCTTAAGTAAATTAATTTTATTAGTGACATTATAAGAGTAAGGCAGTTTAGTATTCAAGCTAATAGATATGTCCTTTGATGGCCTTGGAAGCAAGAGGAGAAGGAGTATTAAACTAAAAAACTCCCAAAAATTTATTTTGGATAAAACATGGAAGACTAATTCTCCAGAGGAAACATGGAAGATGGGTTGTAAGTTATATATGTGCGCATTTATATATATATATGTGTGTGTGTGTAGGTATCTAACCAGAAGACTTTGAAGCTAAATAATTATACTATTATGAATACTGTAATGTAAAGTTTCTCCTGTTTAATGCAAAATAAACATCTGTTCCTGTCAGAAGATATGTACTAAGTATAAATTGTTCCTATACTTGATACTTCTAGAAAGCTACCAATGATATTTCTACATATTGTAATGTCTCTTTCGAGTACTAGTTAAATAAATATTCCTGAAAAGGGTTGGGTTTGGGTTTTTTTTGGTACTTTTAAGAGAAAAAATATTAATGCATCATAGAGTGGCCATTACAGATTTGGAATACACTTACAAGGGCAATCAAGCAATGGGCTGAGGCTAATTGCATGAGGTTTAACAAGGGTAAGTGCTGGGTCCTGCACTTGGGCCACAACAACCCCATGCAGCGCTCCAGGCTTGGAGCAGAGTGGCTGGAAAGCAGCCTGGCGGAAAAGGACCTGGGGGTGTTGGTTGACAGCCGGCTGAACATGAGCCAGCAGTGTGCCCAGGTGGCCAAGAAGGCCAATGGCATCCTGGCCTGTATCAGAAATGGTGTGACCAGCAGGAGTAGGGAGGTGATGGTGCCCCTGTACTCGGCACTCGTGAGACCGCACCTTGAGTGCTGCGTCCAGTTCTGGGCACCGCAGGATGGGAAGGACATTGAGGTGCTGGAGCGAGTCCAGAGAAGGGCAACGAGGCTGGTGAGAGGTCTGGAAAACAAACCTTATGGAGACCAGCTGAGGGAACTGGGGTTATTTAGCCTGGAGAAGAGGAGACTGAGAGGAGACCTTATTGCCCTCTACAACTACCTAAAAGGAGGTTGTAGTGAGGCTGGTGTTGGTTTCTTCTCCCAAATTGCTGATGACAGGATGAGAGGAAATGGCCTCAAGTTCCATCAGGGGAAGTTTAGGTTGGATATTAGGAAGAAGTTCTTTACTGAGAGGGTGGTTGGACACTGGAATGGGCTGCCCAGGGAGGTGGTGGAGTCACCGTCCCTGGGGGTGTTCAAAAAATGGGTTGATGAGGCACTTGAGGCCATGGTTTAATGGTCCAATGGTTAGGAATATGATGGGATAAAGGTTGGACTTGATGACCCTGGAGGTCCCTTCCAACCATAATGATTCTATGATTCTAACTAAAAGCCAGGAAAGGAATTTTTGTATGAAACATTAGACCCAAGTAAAGTAGATTACATTCACCTTGTAACACTAAATACTAAATCTTAAAATCATCAGACTAATACAGCTTTGATACCATATCAACTGACTGACTTGCTAAATGATTATTATACTTCACAAGAAAGTTTCACAGTCCAGAATCAATATAAAATTATTCCAGCCTGTCTTCTGGTCAGAACATATAACATGCCCTTTATTATACAGATTCTTCTGCCCTGCACACTAATAGTAGTATCCTGTAAACTTAAGACAACAATGAAGCTGTTCTGGTATGTTATGATGGGCATATTATTTTGAAAACACTATATAAAAATGTAATCATTTAAAATATTTGTTTACAGGAGTCATATAGGATGACTATTCTACTTAACAAGTCTACTGTTTTCGAAAGACATTAAGCTAGTCTGCACTGCACATGTATTTGTCATCTGCTTAGCAGCTAAGAAAATGTGTCTTTGTCTATGCTCTCCATGAGTCAGTGTATTGCAACAATAATATATACTATCAATCATATATATTTAAATATTCAAAATGTTTTTTATTTCACTTTGAGGCACAGCACCTGAAGTTCTGGATATAAGACCACTATTAGGACATGAGCCCTAGGCCTAAACTGATAGTGTCTGTAACCTCCCCCACTGTCACTCAAATACTCCACCTTGATGACAGAAATAGCCAACAATGACACTTTATAATTTTTGCAATAATCCACTGCAAGAAAATTTTATTCTCAGGGTGTTACTCTGTTGTTCTGAAGCAGCTAATGCCAGCTGATATGATCAAGTACTAGACACAAAACACAGGCATATATATCTAGGTCATTCATCAACACCTGAACCCATAAGAATATTTTTGACTCCTTTTATCTATATTTTCCTGAGCATCATTTAGAAAATTGTCATACCTCACTAGTTTTACAAACATTTCACTTATTAAAAAGCTTTATTATTTTCTGTAAATGTTTCGCATAATAAATGTGGTGCTCTTGAAGGACACTTTCAAAAGACACAGGATGCAAAATAAAATATGGTGATTGAAGTAAGAATCAAAGCCAGTGAAGTCCAGTAAAATAGGATCTACATTTAATTAAATTGAATTTCTCATTCTGGAAGGGAAAGATAAATACCACTATTGTATTTTACAATGTGTTAAATCATGACACATTCACATATTCATATTGTTGCAAGCATGTCTAGACATGGCTGCAATGAAGTTCCCTTTTAATTAGGGCTTTCTGCTCTGCTTTTTCTAACAGCTCTGGCAGAGTAATTTGCTATAATGAAAATCAAACGTGTGCGTAAAAGTGTAATTAGAAATTCACCATCTTTGTGGGAATAAAATCTTCCCAATTAATAATAATGGAACTGAATTTGACCTATTGTTTATAATTTGTTAGATGGATCACATTAACAATCTACTGGAGAAGTTACCAAATAGACAAGCCAAGAAACTAATGACTGTTTTTCTGTAGAGTTAGGATAGTAAAGACTGAGTTAGCCCAAAACAGCCTGTATTTTTAACATTGCACAAGCATCTAGGCATGCGTCAAAAGTAAAAAGGAATTAGAAACAACACAAATGAAGTATGAAGTTTCTATCAAATCCATAATTTTCCTCACTTAACAAAATCATGTATTTTGGTTTATGCACAACTTCTTTATACTGGAGATTTACAGCTGTCCACTGTTTTTTTTTCCTCTTTTTTTTAATGTCTGTGCATGCTTTTTAAAAATCTTTTTTTATTCCAAACCCCACATCTGTCTCAGAATGGCCTAACCAAGTTTTTAATACCCTCATGCTCCATCCTCATTGACTCAGACTGCTGATCCCAAGGTACACCTTTGGACGCACAAGATAGAATCTCACCTTTCAGATGCAGACTGACCCTCTCTCACACTAAACTTAGTGTCAAGCAACAATTCCCAGAGTGTAAATGCCAGGAATATCCATATGGGAAAGACTCCTGGAAAGGAAACAAACTTTATTTCCTCCTGGAAAGGAAACTTTGATTCCCTGCTGTTAAATTCTGAATCTTTTCAGATGAAGTCACTATTGAGGAACATAGTAAAAAAATCATGTCTCATAAGAGAATTCAGTGAATTCAAATCTCCCAGGTAAAAAGAAATTAGATTTTAAGATAATACAAGTTTGGGTATTTTTCCTGTGGTAAGAGGAATACTGAAGTTTAAAATAAGCTTGGGTTACTAAAACTATGCAGAGAAGTTGTGTGTAGGTCTGTTTGGCTTTGTTGCATAGTGGATATGTACTCCTGTGCACTTATACACACCTGTGTTTACTTCAGTTAATGAGAAGAAGTAGATCACTTCAGGTCGATTCTTGTAAAAGGACCACATGAGAAGGACTCTACTATGGGATATTATTCTTCAAAGTCATGTCAGCCAGCTTGCCAGAATTCTTACTTTAAAAAAAGAAATTGCAAAAACAAATATATCAGCCATTTTCTACCAGATATTTTAAGCTCTGAACAAGCAAGATGAACACCCATACGGTGGCCAACAATTTAAAAAGTGATTGACAGTCCAGAGTTGGACAGTGTGGACCCAATTTAAACATTTGAAAATAGTGTGTGCATATATATACTCGCAACAGAAACTGGTGGGGACAAAAATGAAAAACATGATCTTCCCTCTGAAACAGACAGCAGCTGACTGTAATGGAGTTATTTGGAATGGAATTATATAGACTCAAATGGAAGTTCAGATGTCTCCACTATATAGAAAAACCTGTATTTTTATCTCAACCTGTCAGCACCTCAAATGGAATCATGCACACACTATCTCTTCCTCTGCACATCTTCTGTCATTGATGAAATATAAAATACATTTAGCATAAAAATTTGGAAAATTTCCCTGTATTTTAACTTTTACGGATATGTGTGTGTGTGTATGTGTGTGTACACATGCATGTACCTCTATGAAGTGATCTGAAAGGAAAGAACTGATTTGGTTATTTTTATTTCATAAACAACCTTCATAGTAAAATTCATTTCTTTTTCCTTCTCTTTATGGGAAATGTTGCACTTTCAATGATAACTAGAACATAATGAATGTGTTGCATTTTAAAAGGCATGTGCCCTCATTTAGCTCAGTTTCAAGCTACAAAACCTTAATGTTTTACTCCAGGGCAGCTGTCTATAAGGCATACTAGTATGTTTCTGCCAAAGAGCTCAAATTTCCTAGCAAAGTTTCTCTTGACTGTGGAAGAAAGGAGCAGAAACTCTGTTCTAGCATCTTAAACCACCCACCTTTTTTGATGAGCAGAGCTTAGTGGCAATAACTTTAAGCTGTATACCAATTTGTTAGTAGCAGATTGTTAGATGCAGAAAATCTTTCCTTGTCCTAACAGAAAAACAATCATATTGTGGCTGCATATGGTTTTACATCATCCAAATCTTACATTACTGTATGATTGCTTAGACCATATGTGGAACTGATCAAAATATGAAAAAGGTTCATAAAAATTTTCAGGGTTTCTGGGCTGTTCAGTTTGAGGATTGTAGAGTTTTTAAGTCAAGAAAAAAAAAGACACACAGCAGAAATATGTCATGGGAAAAAGCCTTCCCCAAAACAATGGTCAGATATATGAAACCTTGACTACATCTACTGATGTTTACTTCATTTGATTATTCTGGTATGTGCTGGAGAAACAAGCAATATTGAGAAAATTTTTATCAGAAAGGCTTTTCCAAAAGATTTGTACTGTATCTACCTATATTTCATGGTTTAATTTTGCATGGCAAAAAAGTAAAGATATGCAGATGAACAACTTTACATGCTTATAACATGTTCGGTGATAGGAACAGCTAATTGGTTTTATTTATGGCAAAACCCAAGAAGATTTGCTTGGAATCACCAACAAGGCCATGGGTCACTATGTCAACCACCTAGAATGGAAAGCAATAATTGGTGAAAACAATAGCGCTTTGGGAACTGATGTCCAGCAACAAGCAGAAGGCTAAGTTGAACCCACTGCACATAAAGGCCTGGTCACCAGCCAGGAGTCAGACCCATCAACCAGCTAGAGTAAATGTCCTCTTTTCCCAAAGCCATGATGCCAGTGGGTATGTACTGGTATGTGTGTGTCTGTGTGTGTATAACAGAAATCACTATGCATGTGGTAGATCCATCCCACTTCATAAATTACTAATAGATTTTAGGTTACTGAGTGGTTCTGTTCTTTTGTCTCAGCCCTAAATTCTGCTATGGCTGAATGAGACCTTTATGTCTGGCTCTCCCCCTCCTTCTAACATTGGAACATTTACATCTTAATTTAGCATAAATTATTAACACTCAGAATATTGACAGTAATTAAATATTTAATGTCTGTTCTCTATTAAGATATTGGTCTGGCACTAGATCTCTGTGTTCAGAACCCAAGCTTCAACACCCTTCTTAGTCCAAATTATAATATTTATAGCATGATATAAGACTGGGGGTTAGATAAATGTGCAAGGAGAGGATATACATTGTATAATTATAAGGGGAAATGGATTTAAAGGTGTGCGGAACACAGTGGGAAAATTAGTTTTAATAATATATATAAATTTCTTATTAGTTTGTTATTTATAATTCAGCAGGGTTAATTATTCTTCTGTTGTCTCTGATAAGGCTATATAAAGACTCTGAAATGAAAGAATAAAAGGTGAAAACAAACTTCTGTATAAATTGATTTGACTTTTCCAAACTTTGCAGGTTGTGTATCTGCAGAGTAATTGCATGGCAGTTTTATTTGCTCATTTGTTTGGCTTTCTGATTAAAAAAAAAAAAAAAAAAGCATTATATTCCAAAGTGGCAAAGCCCCTATAGGATATGTGGTTTTTTTCAAGGCATTGTACAGAAGACACAACAGTGACTTAAGAAACTATTAAGGGAACACTTTTTTTTCTGTATTACTATCTTTAGAGAAAAATAGATGTAGAATAAAATAAATTGAGAAAACTAGATAGTGTAATGAAATTATTTGTTTCTACTACTGGAGGCAACACTAACTTTATTTATCTCTGGCTGTTCTGCAGTTAATAGTCCTTCATGATCCATTCAGAATATATGCTTTGCAGTATATGTTATCAAATAAAAAATATTCCAAATACAGTACAATACAGATTTTCCATGTGTTTTTCATGAACATGGGAGGCCAATTATATTACTAACTTCTTTTGAATAAATTATTCCAAAATTTAAGACAATTGTGCTTTTTAAGTATGTCTCAGCAAACAAATGGTTTGGTTGATTAATCTCAGGCCTTATACTGTCCTCCTTAAAATCTTACTTTAGAATTACTAAAAAAAGATTTTTCAAGGACTGGAGAATTTCATAGATTCATAGAGTGGTTTAGATGGGAACTACATTAGGTTGCTCAGAGCCCCATCCAACCTGACCTTGAATGGTTCCAGGGATGAGGCATCTACGACCTGTATAGGCAGTCTGCTCCAGCGTCTCACCACCCTCATCGTAAAAAAATTCTTTCTTATATCTAGTCTAAATTTACCCTCTGTTAATTTAAAACCATTGCCCCTTGTCCCGTCTCTACCAGATCTGCAAAAAAGTCTTTCCCCATCTTTGTTATAAGCCCCTTTACAAATTGAAAGGCCACGATAAGAATTCTCCAGAGCCTTCTCTTCTCCAGGCTGAACAACCCAAACTTTCCCAGCCTTCCCTCATAAGTGAGGTGTTCCAGCTCTCCCATCATTTCTGTGGCCTTCCTCTGGACCCTCCTCTGCTCCAACAGGTTCATGTCCTTCTTATGTTTGAGACTGCAGAACTGGATGCAAGACTTTAGGTGGGGTCTCATGAAAGCAGAGTAGAGGGGGAGCATCACCTCCCTCAACCTGCTGGCCACGTTTCTTTTGATACAGCCCAGGATACTTTTGGCTTTTTGACTTATAAGTGCACATTGCCAGCTCACGTTGAGCTTCTCATCAACCAATATTCCCAAGTCCTTCTCCTCAGGGTTGTTCTCAATCCGTTCTTCACCCAGCTTGTATTTGTGCATGGGATTGCCCTGATCCATGTGCAGGACCTTGCACTTGGCCTTGTTGTACTTCATGAAGTTACAGAATAGAATTACAGAATCATAGAATCATTTAGATTGAAAAAGACCTTTAAGATCATCAGGTCCAACCATTAACCTAGCACTGCCAAGTCCACCACTAAACAATGTCCCTAACCACCACATCTACATGTCTTTTAAATACTTGAAGGGATGGTGACTCAACAACTTCCCTGGGCATTCTGTTCCAGTGCCTGACAACCCTTTCAGTGAAAAAAATTTCCTAATATTCAATTTAAACCTCTCCTAGCACAACTTCTTGTCCTGTTGCTTGTTACTTGGGAGAACGACCAATCCACACCTCACTAACACTTTCTTTCAGGCAGTTGTAGAGAGCAGTAAGGTCTGCCCTCAGCCTCCTTTTCTTCAGGCTAAACAACCCCAGTTCCCTCAGCCATTGCTTGCAAGACTTGCGCTCTAGACTCTTCCCCAGCTTCACTGCCCTTCTTTGGACATGCTCCAGCACCTCAATGTCATTCTTGAAGTGAGGGGCCCAAAACTGAACACAATATTTGACGTGCAGCCTCACCAGTGCCAGGGGGACGATCACTTCCCTAGTTCTGCTGGCCACACTAGTTCTTATACAAGAATATTGTTGGCCATCTTGGTCACACTGCTGGCTCATATTCAACCAGCTGTTGACCAATACCCCCAGGATCTTTTCCACCAGGCAGCCTTCCAGCTACTCTTTCCCAAGCCCGTAGCATTACACGGGGTTTTTGTGGCCCAAGTGCAGGACCCACCAGTTGGCCTTGTTGAATCTCACACAATTGGCCTCAGTCCTTCAATCCAGCCTGTCCAGGTCCCTCTGCAGAGGTTTCCTACCCTCAGGCAGATCAATACTCCTGCCCAACTGGGTGTCAACTGCAAACTTAGTGAGGGTGCACTTGATCCCCTCATCCAGATCATTGATAAAGCTATTAAAGAGAACTGGCCCCAAAACTGAGCTACAGGGAACACCACTTGTGACCAGCCTCCAGCTGGATTTAACTCCATTCACCACAACTCTTTGGGCACGTACTTCCAGACAGTGTTTTACCTGGGATCTTCTTCCAGGCCTTCTTGTCACATTTGCTAACCTCCAGATATCTAGAACCTCCCTTGTTAGCCAGGACTGCTGATAGATGATGGAAAGTGGCTTGGTGAGCCCTTTCATCAGCTTCCTCAGTACCCTTAGGTAGATCCTATCCGGCCCCATAGATTTGTGTGTGTCTAAGTGGTGCAGCAGGTCACTAACCATTTCCTCTTAAATTACGGGGGCTTCATTCTGTTACCCATCCCTGCCTTCCAGCTCAGAGGGTTGCATACCCCAAGAACAACTGGTCTAACTATTAAAGACTGAAGCAAAGAAGACATTAAGTACCTCAGACACTATTCATCATTCTTTGTCACTATGATTTCTCCTGCAACCAATAAAGGATGGGGATTCTCCTTAGCCTTCTTTTTGCTGCTATTATGTTTATAAACATTTTTATTGTCTTTTGTGGCAACAGCCACTTTAAGTTCTAGTGGGGCTTTGGCTCTTCTGATTTTCTCCCTGCATAACCGCATGACATCTTTGTAGTCCTCCTGAGTTGCTTGCCTCTTTTTCTAAAGGTCATAATCTCTTTTTTTTCCTGAGTTCCAGTCAAAGCTCTTTGTTCAATCAAGCTGGTCTTCTTCCCCGCCAGCTTATCTTTTGGAATATGGGGATGGCCTGCTCATGCACCTTTAAGATTTCCTTCTTTCAGGATGTCCAGTCTTCTGGACTTGTTTGCCCTTCAGGACTGCCTCCCAAGGAACTCTGTCAACCAGTCTTTGAAACAGGCCAAAGTCTGCCTACTGGAAGTCCAAGGTGGCAGTTCCGCTGGACCCCCTCCTTACTTCTCCGAGAATCAAAAACTCTATCATTTCATGATTGCCTCCCTGCGGTCCGTATGTCTCCACATGTCTTCTAATAGTAGTTGACCATATGGACCAGGGGTTGTCAAAGTAAAAGACAGAAGTGTGTGTGTCTGTCATGTGTATGCTCAAGTTTACAATGCAAGTGAGCCTAGAATTAATCCAGATATCTGAATCCTAGGTAAGCTCTTTATATATTGCAAAATTAAAATTTTCTGTACCTATGCAGATATCTGAGCAGATAATTAGAAAGAGCAAGAACAGAATATAACAGCTGTTTCTGATATTTTTGAAGTTCACCTTCTTTATCCTAGATAATTGAGAAAAGTAGTAACTTAATGCATAATTGGTAGGTTGTGGTATTCATATCACATTTACATTGTATTTTACAGCAAGTAGTTTTGTTGTTTTGTTTTGTTATGCTAAAAAAAGAAAAGCCTTAAATATCTTAAGTACTGCTTCTGATATATTCAACAAGGAGGTGCAGTCCATACTGAAAAGATGCACTCAGATTTGCATATAGATGTTTCGACTCCCTTTCCCCCTGGCACCACATGCTGTGCATGCACAATGTTGAAATTGAACAGTAATATGCCTAAGCATTACATTCACAGGTAACTCCTTTGCAACAGTGAGATTTGTCTACTTAGTTCTTTGGCATAAATCTCTGGCGTTAGCATTTATTATAATAAAAGAAGAAGGAAAGGAAGAGGCAGTTTGAGCCCCTAAACATCATGCATTAGCAATGTAGAGTGAACTTATTTCTAACTCATTAGAACTGACATGGTGTTCGGGATCTGAAGGATGTGTTTGCAAATGACATTCTCTGAAAGTTGAATTTGTAATAAAAGTTATTTATAAACTTGCCACAGCAGAACAGCTCTTGTAGTAGCATGAACTGTATTCTCTGTCAAAAAAAAATCACTAATACAGTTCTCAATATAAATGCCTTTGTCATCATAGGGGGCAGGAAGGAAGAATCATGACAGGTGGGAGCTTTCAGTTATCACAGCCCTCAATAAAAATGTGGTAGGCAGAAGGGTTTTTACACACACAGTCAGTAAGAAGATACAAAGACTCAAGCATTTGTGCTAGTTTCCAAACGGCCAGGGCGAGCCACAAACAAGACAGTTTTGTTTCTATCACTCCCCC
>VZRW01003359.1:2537-56816 GCA_013398125.1 Aegotheles bennettii | reverse complement strand
TGCAGACCACGTGGCGAAGCTGGTAACCAAAGCTGGGCCTTCTTTGTGCTGACTCCACGTGGCGAGCGGCAGGCAAGGGAGCGTGGCAGCAGAGCAGAAGAGACGAAGAAGAGACCAAGAGCCGGAGAGGAGACTGAAGCCCCCCCACCCCGTCCTCCTGGTTTTATAGAGTCTGGCAGGAAAATGGGTGGAATACTGAGCCTGATACTTGACACCTAGACCCCTTTTCACAACAGGGTCCTAAACTCCACCCCTTATTCATTGGGTCCTGGCAGCAAAAGCCAATAAGATTTTTGCCTGCCCCTTTCAAACTATAACAGCATTCAAGTTCCATGAAGATGTTATATACCTAACAGCAACAGAGCAATTCTATAAAAAAGAGGTAAGCGGAAAGCATAAATTTAGGGCCAGAAGAAATAGCTATACAAGCACTGTGCTTTAGTGCTTCTGCTAAAACACCTGCAGAAAAATAGAGGTAAGAGTTCATTGGCAATTTACATCATATGTGACAAAGGTTATTGCATTAGATTGCCATTTTCTCATACATCTATTTATTTACTTTGACTGCTATGCAGTTCAGTTTAATGGAGTGTCCATCCCACTTGTTCATTCCTAGAACCACTTTCAAAGGCAGTACTGCAAAGATTTTGTATTTTTGCCTAGTTCAGGGAAAGAGAAAAGGAAAAGTTTCCCAAAATGCATCCTAAGTAACTTTTACCTGCAATAAATTCAGAGACAATTTTCCTAATCATCTTCACTGAAAAAAAACTAACACAAGCATTGTACATTAAAACTGCATGCAATTACAACTGTGAGCAGTTACTGCTTATTTTTGTTTATAGGGTAACACTACCCAATCTATCAGAAACCTAACTAACCACAGACACCCACAGGATTTAACTTTTCCTCCTTCTAGCTTCCACTCTTGACTTTAATCTCTGCAAGCCAAAACTATTCTATTATTATAATGACAGCTCTGATTTTTCTGAGCGGGTCTAAGTATTTTTCAGGAGGGAAGAAAATAGGGAGGTTCTATCTCCCAAATTTAGAGTATTTTTATTAATATGGTTTGATTTGAAAAGTTTTGTGACTCCCGGGTTCTGAGTCTCACTTTATAAAGCCCGATGACTAAAGAGCATTAGAGCAACTAAAGCAAGTAAGTAAATTGATGTATCTGCTAACTGAGTGGCCCTGTGAAAGCTATTTACTCAGTTTCAGTAAAAGGAGAAAACTACTGAGCTCCATGTTCTTTAAATATCCCAGAAATTATCCTAGCATTCAAGTGAGAATTGGAAGTGTAGTAATATTGGCTAAAGTATAATGAATAAGTTTTTCTGTTGTATTATGACAACAGGGAGTTAATTTTGACTTTATTGTGAGTTGCAGTATAGTACATAGGAAGGCATAATGCTTTATCTGAGATTGTCAGCTAAAATAAACTGAAGACATTAAATAAAGCAGGTGATGTGGGAAACAACTGTGTATTAACATGGACAGGCAAATGCAATCTAGTTGGCTTTTTTCTATTTCTAACTTTGCAGGAACAATATACAGACTTAGAAAAATACCTTTTTTCCATTCTTTGCCTGTGTGTAAAATTCAGATCATGATTCCTAAACTTAGTATAACATCCTTATATGTAGGGAAGAAAAATCAGTAAGCAGGAATTCTTGGTTTTATGTTTAGGTATTTCTTCAGATTGAACTGACCTTCTCACAACATGAATGTCACAGCTACATTCCTTGTCTAATAATATCTTACCAGGAGGTATTCTTATGCACCCTTGCTTGCATGAAGGAAAAAAAAATATTATATTTTTTTCCTCACAGTGTTTGTTCTTTTTCCTCCTTCCCTTTTTGTTATTATTGTATTGATTTACTGGAAACTTACTGTATCTATCTTCTCTTTACTTAACACATTATTAGCTCCTTCATCAACTTTATCATTTTCTGTTAGTCTTTAGGTAGTAGATCGTAGGCAGCTCACATTTTTACTTACATTGAATACCTGCTTGAATGCAATCACAGCTTTTTACAACAAATATTTCCCAGAATCTCTTTGGCCAGATATGCTTGAATGAAGAAGTGATGTTTTCATATTATGATTTTTATATGCTTTGCACAAATTCAGTACCATAACTAATACAATCCATCTGCCCAAACCAATCTTAAACATTGCCCTCTGAAAAGAACTCTGTAAGACAAGCAAATGAAAGCAGGACTTTTCAATGACTTCTACACAAGATGAGAGATATATCTCTGAAAAGAGATATGCATAGAGCACATTCACGGCACAGCTAAACTATACAAAATGCAAATTCATAGGCAAGGAATATTAGGCCACATACATTCAGAATTATTTGAACTCACATTGGATGTCAAGTTTTTTGGGCACATGCTAGTACAAAACAGCTACAGGAAATCTCAGTGACTTTCACCTGCAACAGAACGAGCTTCATTACGTAGTTAAAATTCTAAGCAAATACATTCATACTCTTTTTAATATCAACATGAACTAAACATCCATTGAGATCAATGGTCAAAAATAATTTTACACAGAAAGAATTGTTAAAACTTTTTATGCCTCATTAATTTTTTCCATCATTAAACATTTTCTACTATTTATATTGTAACATGGGTAAGAAATGTGTATATGTATAAAATGCTTGATTCTAATATACTGTTTCTGAGGAGTCCGCTTTTTGAAGAGCAGTTTGCCTTTTTGATGTTGCTCCAAATAAAACGTTTCCAAAACACAAATATATTGATTCAACTCTTGTGCAGGTGTGGACAATGGACAAACACCATTTAGTTTTGTGTTATGGCATCCTTATCAAAATGCAGCAGCCCACAGTGTCATAGGGAATATTATCTGACCACAGGAAACTTGCAAAGAAAGGCAGTGAGAATAATAGCTCTCAGGAAACATTATGGCAGTTTTCAAAATGAGAGATCTATGTGTATTCAGAGATAATAGTTGAATTTTTCATGCAAATTTTTTACCTCTTTAGTACTTACTTTATGATTCACTGTTTGTCATTTGATCTTTGAGCTCCCCAGTATTATCTCTGCTCTTTACCAGTGTTTAAAATTCTAGGCATAAGAATATGGGTTATAATTAATATCAAATATTTAATTTTAAAGATCAAACACCCCTTAGTAGAAGTACTTTCATTTGTACACTAAACCAATCAATGAATGTGCAGATGGGAGGCTTAGGGTATTTCCTTCACTGAATCTGCAGTAAAAATTTGGTTGATGATAAATAATTAACAACACGTCGATTGGGGAACTGTTTTTCCACATAATTTCCATCCCCACTATACTTGATGATTATAGAGCATCCCCCCCCTTACAGGAAGCTGCCCCTCGTGCTGCTTGCCCAAGAGCAACAAGCGCTGATCTGAGCAGTGGTTCCTACAGAGCTACAGGGACCTGCATGATTTTAAATTACTTCTAGGTGATTAAGGATTATATAACACTGAACCTAATTTTTTCCTTGCTCCTGTAAGAAAACCCTCACCAATGGGGACAAGCAGTCCTGTCCCCATCTCTCATCTTCCAACACCCCACCAGGCACTGGCCACTGTTTGTCACCCCTGGCACAGGTAACCCTCCCTGGACCACTCTGCCAAGGCCCGCTACTACTTGCGCAAAGAGACAACTAGAACATACTCACTTATCAGTAGGAATCAGTTATTTACAGTTAATAATTAGTATAAAACAGTTATGTGCCATTTAAAACATTTATGTGCCATTTAAAACACAGGGAGCTGGCAGGACACACCACCTCCTCAGTCCATACCAGAAGCCTGTGCACCAGCCAGGCAGCTGTTGGCCAGGTGACAAGGGCTGAAATATCACCTTCCCGTGGCGCAATTCCTTCTCTGCATTGACACCTGCCCACATCCTAGTTTTTCCCTCTCAGCTGCCCAAGCTACTGCCAACCCACTCCTCGGTCATCCCCCGCACCTGTGAGACCACCTTCCTGATAGCCTGGTTCAGCTCTTGCAGGGCTGACGTCCTTCCAGCTCTGCCATGGCCATGCCAGGCACAGCTTTGGTTCCACTGAGCCACCATCAGCTGAGTCCCAGAGAAGCAGTGTAAACACAAGGTGGCATAGGCAGGGGAGTAGTTGCCAAAAACCATAACACACCAACAACATATCTTTTTCAGCCACTGATTACTACTATTTTGATCCTTAAATGGTAACAGCAATATATTTCCCTTCCCCCCTGAACACGTGCACTCTCCTTTCATATGCAGAGGGATTAGTTAAAGGGGTGTTTTTTTCCCCATTTGTATGACATAGACTTATCCAGTGAATTTCAGGAAATTAGGTTTTCAAATAGTACCATATTAAAGTACTAGTCTTGTGTGGTGACTATAATAAATTCCTTTCTGTCTTCTGCTGAGTGCATGCAGGAGAAAAAAAACAATTTCTGTATTACAGTCATAGAGAATGTATATTAATTTCCATTTAAAAGCAAACAGCTACAATCTCTTTCAACAAATCTGAGGCCAATTCTGACTATGTTCATATGTACTTGTCGGAAACATTTGAATAGATATTCAGATTCAAAGCCACATGATGAAAGATGAACATTCACAGTCGAGTTTCCAGGAATATTCCAAGGGGCGCCCACTCTCCAGTCCTCAGGAAGAAGAATTTCACTGAATGTCATTCTCTAGGCAAGGGCTTCATCTACAGTTTAACATGAACATACTTATTAGCATCATGGTATCTCATAAAAATGTTCTTAGCACCTTGTATTGTAACTGCAGTAAAAATGACAATGCATGAGAATGCATGCACACAAACAGCACTTGTGGCTGACCAAGACTACCAGGGTGCTTTTACATTGCAAGTAAGTACAACCAAAAGAGCTTTTTGCAATTTTCCCTGATTTTATTTGGCTCTCTTTTATTCCTAAAAGGCTGGTTTTAGCTTTCCTAACATGAGAGTATTTGAGGCTGTCAGCAACATACAAATAAATGTGTTAATAAATTCATCATAAATACCTTTTCTTTCTGGCTTTTCACACAGCAGTGAATTTGAGCAGATTTCTAGTCTGATCAGATTAGAGGAAGACAATGTAAGAGTCATTTATGTTTTACAATACTTAATACCTTTTATTGATTTCATAATCAATAATGCTATGAAGTTGCTAGGTACTGATCCCCGAAGACATTGTATTGGATTGTTGATCAAAAAAGTCTAAAGGGAAAGCCAGTGTTTACTATCAACAAGGCCAAGATATAAATAAATAACATTTTTATTTGTGATGTTTAGTAAATCTTATTTCTTAGTTTATTGTCCTGAATTATCTTAGTTTATTACAAAAATTGTCTATGAAAAATACATCATTGTCTTTTTAAAACTGCAAGCTTATTTAGGATCACACAGATGGCAATTTTTAAGTTCTTGATTCAAAGCTCTACAGTTAAAAAAAACCCCACAACTTTTGGCTTCCCCTCTCTCACAGTCAGTCTTGAGACATTTATTCCCACATCATCTTCTCTGGAATCACAGAATGATGAACTATGATTAAAAAAAAGATCATGCTGAGAGAGGCACTCAGCATGGAAATTTTCAGTTTGAACACTTGAGGCTTGGCAGTGTCACAAGCATTTGAAATCAGAGAAGAAATTGAGCATTTCCTTGATACAGAAACATGACCTATCTTTTAAACAAAGTCATACATCTTTTAAACACGAGCCACTTTTAGCCTTGGTCATTTTTCGCTATGATAGTCAGGAAAATAAACCTTTCTGCTTATGATATTTCAGAAGAATGAGCTAGTTGTATCAAGACCAAGTATAAAGGAATGTACGGCAAAATATCTGGTGGTGCGTGTTAAAAATGTATAACAGTCTCACCACAGCTGAAGAGAAATGTTGCAGTCTTTGCACATAATGTCTCTTGCAGGCAGTGGTCTTGTTCAGGTCAAACTGTATACAAATGCAGAAGAGAAATTATTCAAGGTCTATACACTCTGTTCCTACTCACCTCTTCCCAGGTGTTTGCCAATATCAAACACATTTTAAAGAATGGCAGAAAATTAAGAGATTGGTTTTTTCCATGGGAATTTGCAGCTGCATAGTGAATAGACATGCAGATTAGGAGCAACTCAGTCCTTATACAATCAGTATCAGACAGCTGTAAACCAGTTAATTAGGAAGCATACAGCACACCAGCCAGTCAGTCACCCTGTATGCAGGGATGTCAAAGCATGTCTTATCTCTTGTGCAACAAAGGAGCAGGAGGTTAGGTTATTCTTTGGGAAGGTTTGAACAAGAAGACAGGATGTCAAGCTCCATTTGTTTTGCTCCTCACAAAACAACCTAACTCTACAATATGTCATGCAGAAATATGAACAGCACAGAAGCCACTTTCAGTGTACTTTTATCACTTAGTATCTCATTCACATCAATAGGACATCGTACTACCTACTTAAAGTGTCCATGAGTCAATCAGAATTATCTTTTCTTCCCTCCCTTACACATTTTATTAAATGGCAGTTTTTCTGAATGAGAGTCTTAGTAACTTGATAACTCCCTACAGTCTTGGGAGATGGCTTTTCAGATCTACCCCTTATTTGAAGTAAGCATGTTTGCGTGGTACTTCAAGTCATGGGAAAATTATGTTTCTGTCTACAGAAGTTACCATAAATAATGTGGATTTCACTTGTCATTTTATGTTGCAGAATATGGATTAAAAAGAGCACAAAGACTTTTGGAGGGAGGATATTACTGAAGGATTATGAGACTAGAATTATGCAGGAACAAAGCAGTAGGATGGGAGATTCAGAAAGCTGCTGTAAGCACAAAATCATTTAGGACTGTGTTCTGCAGAGTCCACAACAACTTCAGTGACTTAACAATTCAAATAGACAAAAGAGCCTCTGGACAGCTGTCAAAAGAAGTTCACACAACAATACAGGATCACAATCTATATGGTAAGACAGTACATGATCAATTTGTAACACATTTTTGTATATCTAAGCAGCCCTTATTGGCTTGTGTTTCCCAGGTGTATTCAAACATTTCTTGGCTGAGATGTGCATTCTGTAGTCTTACACAGCCACACTCTCTGATCTTAAGGCTGCTCCATTTCAGATTAGTTTTTTGTTTGTTGTTTTTAAAAATCAGATAGTCATTCAGCTGGCAGGACTGCAGGGATATCTGCCATACTCAGTAAAGAAAAAGCAATCAGTGTGTTGAGACTGCTGATACGCTCTTATTTTATTCAGTGCAAAACATGCCTCTGCTGATGTACACATTGGACTAAGTACCTGAAAAGATAATAAAGTATCTTCTTTGTTTCCAAACTAAACCATCAATGTTCATTTGAGAGAGATGTCAAAAAACTCATTGCACAGATAAACAATGTTAAGAATCTGGCAAATAAAATTTATCTGAATAATCTGCAAAAGTAATATAGTAGCAGCCTTTTCAGTTCGAGCCTATGATTTCCAGTTGCATTAATTTAAAGGTTACTTGCTACAAAATGTAACTATGGATATTGACAGAGTTATGCAAGTCATAAATTTTGAACAGCTGGCTGCTTGGGAAGAGGCATCCACTAAAAATTAGCAGAGGCCTCTTCTACAACTTCCCCTCAGAAAATCAGACCAAATATTGTTTGTGATCTTAGATAGTACACAGCACAACATATAGTATTTTCATTAATCAGTATCTCATATTAAGGCAAAGCAATGGCTTATGCCACTGTGCCTGTATCCCAAGAGATAACTAAACAAGATATAGTAATATACTTGTGTTTCACATTAATCCATTGAAATTAATTTATAATATACTATAATCTATACACAGTCTTATAAATTTGTTTTTAAACAAAGAGTATTGATTTAATATCATGTTTAGAGGAATAGCAAACACCCTTTTTTCCTTTCCTTTCTGATTATGCTGTACTAATATCTTAGAGTAAAAAATATAAAAGTAATAAAAATATATTTTTATTGTAATTTCTTCCAGTTAATAATTCCATTATACTGAATATTCCTATGGGGGCTTTCAGCCACATACCAAATTGAAGTCAGGTATGTCCACATCAGCTCACAAGGAAGAAAGGAATGACTGAGACACTTGTAAACAGGAGTTAACATGCCAGGACCCTACCTGTGTAGAGCTTAGCAAGAGATGTGTATAGCCAGCACAGGTTCAAAGATACAATCTGTGAATATTAGAAGGAACAAGATCAAAATAAGAAGAGAATGTATCAGAGGGAATTTGAAGATGCTGATATGCTGTTGGGCTAAATTTCTGTAATGGCAGGTTGGAAGACTTTCTAAACAAGAAAGCTGTGTCTCTCTTTCTGTTCAGAGAAACAAGAACATATACGTACATTTTCATGAGCAAACAGAATTTCTTCAACAAACTTGGATTACGAGTTTCTCATCCAAATAGGCATAGGAAGTCTAGTGTTCTCATGTCATTCAACAAAACAAAAATAAAAAGAAAAAGTAATTCTTGCCTCATATGTGTCCTTTTTGCTTCCATTCTTGAATGAATTGCATGGGTTTTCAGTATAAACAGATGGGAAATCAAATTGTACATCAATGACTTGTTAGCTCAAGATTCCAGCAAACATCTTATTGCAGACGTTTGCTGTAAACTAGAGAATCTGGATGCTTCTTGCTTTATCCTTTATCCTTGCTCTGCTTTAAATTGGCAAAAAGCACTTTGCCACCAAAGACCAATAAAAGTAGACCACTCACCTGAAGAATATCCATGTGAGTGAACAGACTGTGAATTTGAAACAATCCTTTTCATCTTTTTAAATACTATCCTTTCAGACTGCAGCAACACAGAAACTTGAATTCCTGAATGCTGTTTGTATTGTATGAAGATATAAATACATGTGAATTACTCTTACCATGCTATAAACTGTTGGGAAAGACTTAGACATTCAGTTCCTCTCTTCCCCTTCACCAGCTTTATAATGTTATTGTATTTTTAATTTGCAGCAATATAAAGAAGAAAAAAATTGCCCTTATAGCTGTAAAACCCTACTGATGTTAGCTGATATAGAAGACAGAATGCAATATAATGATAATTAAGAAAGTTTGGGAGTTTTTTCTCTTAAATTTGTGAAATATATGAAGAAAAAGACTTAAATATCTAATATTTTTAATAAGAAGAACAAATTACACTGCACTTCAGACATTGAGCTTAATACAATCATGACTGTGATCAGCAAGAAATGTAAACATTTTATTTCTTTTTAAACAATAAAACAACAAATTTTGAAACTTCCTAATTTTTAAAAATGTCTTCTATAAGCAGTTCTGCTTCAGATATCTACAATCGTGTTCCACAACTCTAACAATTGAAAAACATTAGAATAGTAAACCACAACTTTTTGAAGTTTGGAATTCTATTGAAACATGTGAAACTGCAATTTTTCCTTAGTACCATGTAATTTCAAATGTTCCTACTGAACCTCAGAGATCACTTTCCTTCTTTCATAAGAGCTTCCCCTTTGGGGCTTTTTTATTTAAGACAATCAAGCTGACTTACACATCTATTGCATCATTTTCCTGATATCATATGTCCACTGATAATGCATCACTTACAGTCCTGCCTCACTTTAAAACTTCAGTGCTAAATCCAAACAAACAAATAAACAAAAACCCACTACCCAGCCTCTAACTGTTTATGATAGGAAAAAATTAGCCAAGAATAGACTAATGCTTAATTCTCCTCTAGTGTGTAGGAAGTCAGATAATGTAGCTATAGACTGCAACAGCTAAACTTTCAAGAATTGACGTCCTCCTGTCTTTAAAGAGCTGATACAACACAGCTCAGACAATACAAACCTGACCTGTGTGATGTATTATCAACTTCAGCCTTTGTAAATCTGAATGTGCCCAACTGTTATATTTCCCTTCCTGAGTGGGAGCTTTAGAGAGTTTTCAATAACTCCTCCACCCATTTTTCATGTTCTTCATCTAGCAGCAGTGTGGAATTAAGCACATTTATGTCTAACAGGTTAGCACTATACAGCAGGACCTACATATATTGATTGATTCACCAACATACCCAAATTAAGCATCCTAAAGTATGTGCAAATATTCTGTAATACTAAATTACTTATATAAAGAAAGCCTCATCCTATTATAAAGACTACTTAAAACTGGCTTACACCATAGTTGCACCTTGTCCTCTTTTTACCTTAAGGTTTACTGAGCTCACACTTTACAACAAGCACGTAAGAGGTACTTTCTTAGTATATTACAACGGAAGAGAAATTGTTAAATAAAATGAAAAAAATATTTTTTGAATGTGTATATTCATTTTATTATACTTTCCCACATACTAGCAACTAAATAGAAGAGACATTAGCAAGAGCTGTACAGATTTTATTGAAGAAGAAGCCTGTAATGCTTTAGATTTATAGTTCTGGTTGAAAACATCAAATGACCTTGCACTTCACTAGAAAAAACACCAAAAAATAGCAAGCATGTTTTTCTGTGAATGGGGGAAAGCAATCTCATACCTATCTCTTGTGCAACTTTTGTGTGTGAGAAAAAAAGTTGAAATAGCTCTTGGCCAATCAAAAAAACTGTAAAATTTCATTAATTTAGAAACTTCCTGAAAGAAACAAGTAATAAAAATCCCTTTTTGAAGATTTACTGTATAGCATGGAGAAAAAGTTTTATTCATATTAATCTTGAAGGTTTTTTTGATTTATTTTAAATACCGGTTAAATGCAGTCTTAGTAATCAATCAGCTAAATTACTATACATATTTTTATTTCATTTTGAGTGAGATGTAGACACGTCCAAACAGGGATTTAGAAGCAGTATGCAATGAATTGCTTTTGGACACATATTCAAATTGGAAATATAATATTTCCTTCCTCACCTTTAACTTCACCTCTCCCCACTTGCACAGAAGAAATGCATTTCCTTTGCCTATCTGAGTAAGATAAATATTTGAACAGTAGTGTTTTCAGAAGAGCGAAGACAGGGATGTTATTGGAGCAACTGTGGAGAACAATGAGGGTTGATAGGGCAGGGGATGGAGTACAGTAAAACATGGTGAAAAATAATAAAAAGGATAATAACAGTTTTTCTTAAATAGCTGGGTGATCTGCAAATATTGTTGCTTTTAAAAGATGTTTTTCTTGAAACAGCTAAAAAGACTTCAGTTCAATGAGCCTTACCATACCATCTGCCAACCCTAATATTTCAAAATCTTCCTCACATATTTTTTACAATTGACAAAATAGGACTTTACAAACTAAAAAAGAGCCAGAGCAAATAATTTATGAATTAATCTTGTCTTTTCAATCTACTTGCAATTGTTGTCCATGCCCTACATTTTTCTTCTCCCTTCCTAATAGTATGTTCAGCCCTATTCCAAACCACAAATACATGTGTAAATCAAATTTCAGTAAGCATATACTTTATTTTCCCTACCTAATCCCACAGGACAGGAATCAAATTGTAGAGAGGATTAGAAGTTAGAGAACCACACAGATATGTACAAAATCAGACTTTAGGATAATGTTTTCTATTTTAAATCCTGTCACTTTGGAAATACTCTTTTTTTTTTTCTCATACTGATGGTAAAAGTTGAAGATAATATTCAAGACATTAAACTCACAGGAGTAAGTGCTAATACAGCTGCAAAAATACACCTCAGACCTTTTTTCTGATCACATTTTTGTGTGCTGTCAATGACAACTGACAGGCACACAGTCACCAGAGAAATAGTTACACATTTTAAGACTATACAGTACTAGCAGGTTAGAACTGTCACCTTCCTAAGTTATATTTCACAGTAATAGGGCAACCCAATAGTGCTTTACCGTGTTTATGGGTTACCTCTTATGTGTTGATCTGTTCTCAGTCTGCTGAACATGTTCATGGTCTGCCGAAACAATGAAAAAGGAAAAGATTCCACCCTTTTTGCTCAATAATTTATTTGGAAGCACAATTTCACCTTTTTTGTTGGCAGATTTCCCTCTTTATAATACAAATCCATCAAAAAGAACCCAAACCCACAACATGCTAACTTGTTCATAAAGTATCAAGTTTCAAGCAGAACAGAATTAACAAAAAAAAAAAAGGCAAAAAAACCCAAACAACTAATAAAAATTCAAATGTACTATTATGTTTGTGGAAACAATCATTAAAATACAATTAGAAGTTATGAAAAACCTACTTGGTATAATATTTCATTTTATTACCACTTGGGTGCAAACCTGTGAGGAAAAAACAACCCATGGAGATACCACCAGATGAGACTCTTGCTCCCATATTTGTAACAGCATGTATATTCAGTTCAAATTCACAGACACAGGTAACTACATGGTATTAAAAAGAGTGGGGGAAAGGAATAGCAAATCACATACTCTACCCCCAACAATGTCAGTCTGTTACCTAGAGTGAATTCTTGAAATCTTGTAACCCAGCTTGCATTAAACTCATCAAATGTACCAGCTGCTGACTCTTTCTTGTGTCTTTTATTCTCTAAAGATACAAGTGAGCTAAGCTACGTCATTATACTTTGCCCCATCCTCCCCAGTTGAAAGTTCTCTAGATCGGGTCATTGATAATTTTTAAACAGAAGTGAAATCTGTCGTTGTTGTCAAAAGGAAAAGGTTCATCAGTTTTTAATCAACTCTGCCCAAAATAATCAAAAGCAAAATGTACCTCAGCTCTGAAATATTTTGATGTTTTCCTGTAGGAAATTACTGATTTGCCATTCTGAAGTGACTTGCCAAACAAAGAACATTTATTTATTTGAGCTTGATTGCTAAGGAAATTATGCCAATGTGATTACTCAGAAGCACTGTTGCCTCTCTGCAGTCATGAAAATTCGTGAATAACTTTTGTGATAGTTGATGACTACTAACAGGTTTGACAAAAGCATCAAGGAGACTCAACGGCTATCAAGATCTTGCAACTTGATGGGAACAAGCCACTGCTTAAGTAAAGGAAACTTATGTAATTCCTGACTGCAGAAAAACATTATTTGCAGCTGTCATCTTTGACTGCAAAACCAAAGGAGACCTTATGCAACGTTAGCTCACTTATTCTTATGTCCCAGGGTCTGATTTACTTTATAAGTTTTTAAAATGTGAGGAAAAAGGGGGGGAGGGGTGTTTTTTGTTTTATTTTAGCATATAGAAAATAATATCCTGTCTTACTGAGAACAATTTACGATCTCATTTTACTCTGAATTTCAGTGTTTTACTCTGTTTAGAAACAGAAGAAGAATGTGAAATACCAGAATTTTATTTAAGTAAGTGCAGAGAAAATCCAGGCTGTTTTCTGGTCATAATATAGAGTTGCAGAAAAGCTGACAAGAGGAAACAATTTTAAAGGATCAATAGGCAGTCACAGCTGGTGAGAACCTCATTCTTGCATTCATATCAGCTCATCTGACCCAAGATTGCTCCAAGAACTGAGGGAATACAGAGGTAAAATAAAGCCAGACATAACTTGAGACATCCTCCACCATGTGGTGGCTGCAACAGGTTTGTGATGACTGAGATAGCTGCAGCTCTGTCTGTGATCTACTCTGGCATGTTCAAAAGTAGTAATAGAATTAACAGTGAAGATTAGAAATATTCAGAATCATTAATGCCTGACATTTGGATCAGAAGATGCTCCCGCATCCTAAGGTACTTCACAACTATGTCAATCAAAGAGTTAATATTTAATACATGGGATAAGAACTGATGATTCAGCTATTTGTTTTGTTGAAAGCAAACTCTCAGTGTTCAAAATTGCCAAGATATTGTGTTAAGGAAAATTCTGTTTACAATGTTTTGTGAGGCTATAAAAAATTACAAAAAGAAATCATGCTCTGATTGATACTGTCCTTTAGAAGCAGATGATAGACAGCATACTAGTAAAGGCAATCTCAAGAATGCAAGATTGATCCTACAAATTAATTGAGAAGTTAAATTGTTCAGAATATTTGGTCATGTTCCTTACCTACTTATAGCTTTTGCGATTCCTAAGAGTCAAATGCTATTGTTTTTTAAAAAAAATAGTAAATACTTTGCACACAAATTACATAAGCAAGCAATTATTTTTATTCAGGGATATGACTTTTTCAACCAACCTTTTTGGTTTATACTCTAGATGCTATGTAGCGAATGGAAATTTTCCACAAATAGTAAAACGGATTGACCATAGATTTTACGTAGATTCAAATCATCTAGCTGTTAACTGGTTTAGTTTTAACTTCTGTTTATCAGTTATTTATGTCTCCAAGTGCACATGTTGGGGACTCAGAAGGACTACCTGCAAGGGAAGAAAAGATTAGGAATGCCAGAAAAATACCTGTGGGTTAGGTAGCTGAATAGTGAGGAAACTTCAATCCGTAAAGGTACAGAGCCCATTAACAACATTTCTTGTGTATTGTCTTTGCTGTTAAAACTTCAGCGTGTGAAGCAACTAAAGAGAAAACTGTAATTAGGTACCAAAAAGAAGCAGCAACACACTCATTGGAATTCATCCAGTCTTCAAGCTAATGTAAAAAATTGCATGGTCTTAATATTATACTTATCATTCTAGATCAGTTGTGTTGTCATAATTATGACAGTCTAAGGAAATGAGCAAAGTCTAGAGGAAGAAGAAATACTGATTCTTCAACTGATATGATTGAAAAACAAATAAAAAATAATAAAAGACAAGCACCTAGACACACAAGTTTATTTTTGGATCCTTTGTCTGAAGATGAAAATGTATCATGACAACTACTGGCAAGTGTCTGAAGGCAATTTGTCAGTATCAAGACTTGCGTTCTTAATCTGAGAATATTACCTTTGCCCTAATTGCATACAGACCTTTAAAGGATTAGCAAAATACTAATGTTCCTGTGATCTCTAGCATGATACAACAAAAAGGTTAGGAAAGGGTTAGGAAGTAATCTTGAAGAAAGAGTGAGTGCTCCTGTTCCATCTAGGTCCATTCCATATGGAATTTCATGCTTTTTTATTTTGTGTCCATTGCCTCTCATCCTGTCTTTGGACACCACTGAGGGGAAACTGGTTTCCTCTTTTTTAACTCCCATCAAGTATTTGTACATATTATTAACATCCCCCACCTGAGTCTTCTCTTCTCCAGGCTAAACACCTTTCTCAGCCTCCCCAGAGAGTTGCTTCAGTCCCTGGATCATCTTTGTGGCCTTGCACTGGAGGTGGTCCAGTTAGACCATATAGGTTTTGTGCTGAGGAACCAAGACCCAGACTCAGCACTCCAGATGTGGCCTCCCCAGGGCTGAGCAGAGGGGAAGGTTCCCCTCTCTCAACCTGCTGGCAACACTTCTCCTCATGCAGCCCAGGAGGCTGTAATCGTTCTTCATAGTTCATTACAGTTCAGTTCTTTTCTGATGCCTGTTCATGAATCTAGAGTGTAAAATTCAACTGTTCGTTCAATAAAAATAAAATTACACTCTTTATATGTTCAGACACAGTGACTATTTATTTACTAGAATACACTTTGTGTACCACTAAGTGAAGGTTAGCTGCTATAAAACTCAGCACAGCGGTCCCATGTTCTAATATGAAACGTAACAAGTCCACTTTGTTCTAGCAGTGAATATACCACGTCCAGAGACCAGCAGCCATACTACATTCAGATATCTGCTTCCACCATGAAGCTCCTTACAAAGCAAGAAGGACTTAAATTGCAGACCAAAAAATACATCTGTATTATCTATTGAAACTTGAGTGGGTTCATTTGGGGGGGATGCAATTATATCTATAGTTTAGGGCTTTTAATTACCATAACTGATACAACTTAATGATCTGAATGAATTATTTTAGGCCAATTATTACAGAAATGTTTTGTTTCACAAAAATTATTGTAGGCATATTTTTAACACCAAGCTCCATCCCATTGCAATGCTAATAAGAGAAACTCTTCTTACCAGATTTGGCACAGTGTGTATACATAGGTGAGGGATAAAGTTGCATGAGGAACAGGAAAAGCTGGGTTGACTGGCTTGCTGGAAACTCTGCTTTAAGGCTTTTCACAAAGGTAAATCGTGAGTGATCCCATAATTCTGACTTGAAAAGCTCGGCACTGTTCACATGAATGAAAATTAAAACCTCCTTTTTTCTTTCTTTTCTAGACACTAAATTCCACTAGTGAAGTATCTGCTTCAGTGCTGTCCTTCCCATCATAAATGCAGTAGAGCAGCAAAAAAGTAAGATTTTTATTAGAGTAAGATTGTTTTACTCACATTTAAAGTAAGAATAGAATAACTATTGCAAGGCTTTAAAATTATTGCATAAGGATTTGACCTACATAAGGGAAGGCAGACATTTGTTTTTCTAAGTTTAAGCTTACCCATAATTATTGGAGGTGGTTTTGTTTCTTTGGTTTTTTAAAGATACAAGATACTTTTAGAATATTTCATACATTCATGACTAGAGAGAAATTTTTGTGGAAATTTCAGGTGACAGATCACACAGCCAATGAACAGCTGTGGAATTGCTAACTATAATGGAGATTTCTCAAGTGAGTCGCGAGTAATGTAATTCTTGCATCAATATTCCATGTAAATCACCAGAATTGCATTATTGATTTGACTAAGTTTATTGCTATTCTGATAATTCCAATCCATTGCTTTCAAAAACAATTTTAAATTAATAGCAAAGACATATTCTAGGAAATATGCTTCTGGGAGATTACTGTGCTTCTCAGTTGGTTAAATCCACTCAGACTTCAGTGTGGGGCTGTAAACATTTCTAAATTGTGTAGCAGTCTCCCACAGAAATCATGAAGAGTCATGTCTTATTGCTTTCATAAAGTGTGGTTTACACCTCTCTGAGTAATTGAATTTTGCTAGGGTTATGGGCAGGTTGCATATTTGTGTGCACCAAAATACTGTGCAGCCCTTGAGGGAAAAGTAGTTCTTTCTGCTGTTTGAAGTCTAATCAGAGATAACTTTGTGAAATTTATGCTGGACATTTTTCACTCTAAAATGTTAATTAAGAAGGAGATGAGTTTGTCTAGGAGAAAGAAAAGTCCCATAGAGTTATAACTGTTCTTAGAGAAGTCTGGAAAGGCTTCTTACATATTATATAAATATATCTCTAATATATTCCATTACCAGTATAAGTGTAAAACAACCCTTCTCACTGCCAAAAAAAATTTAAAAAAATAAAAAAAATAGTTCCTACAGTAAGGTCAAAATCTGACACCTGAGGAAGATCAAAAATGAAGAATAAATCATGCCAAGTGCATTAGGGGGGGTTTCTGTAACGGGGATAAATACCAAGAACTAAAGGAACTATCAAATTATTCACAGCCATGCAAAAACATATTTGGAAGCAGAAAGAGCAAATGATAGATAGATAGATAGATAGATAGTCAGTCAGTCAGTCAGTCAGTCAGTCACAGGCACAAGTGTAAGAATGACCTAACAAGCAAACAAACTGGAAAGATTTGATCACACATGGTAAGGAGAACAAGTAGAGGACTGAAATTATAGTCTACCTGTGACACTCAGCAGTATATACCTATCAATGAACTTTTGCTCACTGATTTAAACAGGTTATGGAGAAAACCTCAGTTCACTAACAATTCTCCCCAGACCATGGAAATAACACAGCACAATTTTGCTTGACATTTAATATTTTTGGCACAAGAAAGTGAGAATCTGTTTTTTCATAGAAAACTAAAACAGCACAAATAAAGTCACTTGTATAGCTTGCATCCTATCTCCCCTTGCAAATACAGTGCATGTTTAAGCTAACAAAGTCATTGAGTTACTTAGTCTTCTCCCTCATTTGCATCAGTCCTGTTTTGGTTCTGTAAGAGTTCTGGCAGCTTATTAAAGAAAGTACTATTCAGGAAATAAACATTGCAAAAAGCTACAATATAATTTCTTAAGTGCAGTCAAGGCTGTCACGTTTAAAAATGTATATATTCCAGGAAAATCTTATGATTTCTTATATCTTAACATCATTGATCTTAATACCGCCTTGAACACTGCATTTCCTCACCAGTGGAGGCCAATGTTGCTTGGAAGGCTGCTGCTGCTGTTTAACATTTGTTGACAATTGACCAGTTTGGTAAACCTTTGCCACAGCACAGCTCTCAGCCACATCACTAGTCAAGATCCAGCAAACAATTTTATACCCCAGATAACACAAGACCAATATTGCCCGGCTGATGCTCCCTCTTCAGTGTTCCAGACAGTGGTATTGAAGACAGGTCTCTGAGAGCTCTCAGTCAGACTGAGTAGTCCCAAGCCAGCTAGATAGGAGCAAGCAGTACTTCCACCTGTCACAAGACCAGATCTGACTTCCCAGAGAGTAAAACAATCTCTGCTGCACCAGAATCCATTGAAAAAAACCTAGGGACATGAGTTTATTTAGTATTGATTTATTAGAGACAAGAAGGAAACATTTCACATCACTGCCCTCAAAACCTTAACAAGTATGACACCAAGATGAGTAGACTACAACACACTTGCAGACTGCTGAAGAAATGCACTGCCATCTACTTTGATCATAATGCTTCAATAAAATAAAGTTATAGAGATTTTCAAAATTCCTGTTTTGTTCCAGTAAAGCCAAGACAGGACAAGAAAGTACTCTTCCAACTTGTTGCCCAGTCACCTTTTGTGAGCAGAAAACACAGTAGCATCTATAAGAAAGTGTAATATTTTATATACTATAATTTGATAGTGGTTTATAATAATACTTTAATACTTTAATTCTCTTTCATGACTCTGTCTTTCCTAAAGAAGCAAATGAAACACTACTGGACCAGGCTGAAAGCAGATATATAATTTTGTAATTTTCAATTTCTCTGTATTCCTTAAGAAATCAAGATCAGGTGATTCACTGGTGATCAACAGAAGGGTATCAATATAAGTTGCCTTTTTTATAAGAACTGTGGCTCTGTTTAAAGACATCCAAGGCTGATGAAAAATGATGTAATAGTTTGATAATTTACAGGTAATAAAGGGAAATATTTTTTTATTTTGGTTTGGTTTGGTTTTGGTTTTTTAAGACTAAATGGAGATGCTGCAAGAAGCACAAAAATGACATACTGGGGACATAAGTGAGATAACAGCCCCTTTTTGCCGGGCTATAGTTATAGCTTAACCAGACATAATGGACAAAGGGCCAAAGTACAAATGGTGGCACAGAGAAGGGAAAAGACCAACCCAAATGCCACATGTCAGATCAATGTCAAGAACCAGCCTCATCTCCCGAGATCCAGAAGGTTGTTCTTTTCAGTGATGCATGAGTAACTATCCCTTGCCTCAGCTTCCCTGGACAACATCTTTTTCTCTGCCTGGAAATGCTGTTTGGGTAGGATGAAGCAGGTTTGGTTGGTGTGGGCTTCTCAGGGGTTTTTTTTCCTGATATGGAGATAATTTTCAGCATTTGCCTGGGATTTTTCAGTGCTTGTGCACTGATTAAAAAGCAATTCTTTGAAACAATGCACAAGCAGTAAGCACAGCTTCAAGGAAATTCTAGGCCACATGTAAGGTTACTGTTTCCAGAAAGCATCAGACAAGACTTTTTTTTTTGCCTATGTGAATCAGCTTGTGTAAAATAAGAAAACATTTAAGAATATTCATGCAAAAATCTGTTAAGGAAATAAAGCATTAAATATGAGTAAGTTTATAGAAGCAGAATGCATCAAATGGACTCTGTCTTGAGTCTGGGACAGCAGAGAGGAATTGCAGAGTACATTATGCATATGCAGGGCTCAAGTATGCATAGCAAAGTCAAATAAAAAGTGTGCAAGCTCAGATAAGTGCACTCTGAGTGTCTGTTTGGAGCAGCACTTGAAGAAAAACCAGCTACCTATTTCTACAACTGAATATACTGAGATATTGGCTCTTAAATTCAGTTTGCTTTCTAACAGTTGTATCTATCGTGATGCCTTAAGGAAATATGAAAGTATCTTTTAGTTGCACTGATCTCATGCAGAGAATCCTAGAAATCAGCCTCAGGCAGTGACAAAAATTTTATCATTCACAATAACCTGATCAGTAACACATATCCAAGGAAAGAGAGCAAACTAACTCTTACAAATTCCCCCTTTTTACAGCCCTTGTATAATAGTGCTAGTTTCAAAGTATGTCAGCCATAGTAATGCCCCTCCTTGCTCAAAATATGTGAAACTTTTAGGTGTGTTGTAAAATGAGAAAGTAAAGAAGTCAAAAATGTTATAAAGCAGCCATTTCAGTTGTTGCATGAAAAATTCAGTTCTAACAATGAACATTCCATATCTCTGTATACTCTCAAACAGAAGGAAATTTTAATTTGTAAAGTTATATTCCCATCCTGTTTTCAAGGCAATTAATATTACAGAAGCAAAAATGCATTTAATTATGCAGCAGGGATGGTTAAAATCTCAATTTATTTTACCCCCTGCATAGTCTTCAGTCCAGCTGTATATTTTTCTATAGGTTGTATTTCAATTTCTAAGGATAAAGATTAAATCCCTGGATCCCTGTTTTCTCCTCTGAGGTCTGTATTTGAAATTCAAACTTAAAAAATTTGACACATTCTGAAAGTGTGATCACATCTATTAATTCTGTTGCTGAGTCTTGCCATTCTTTAGTAACATGGTTCCTTACAATTTGAGGGTCATGTTCTACTCATGTTTACATTGAGGTACATCCGGAACAACTTGGAGCTGCAGAATAAATACAATGTAGATGACAAAGGAAGTTTTCTATTAGAATTGCTTTCGGAATAAACCTGTGGAGAGAATAAGGGCTAAAACATGATGCTGAATTGGAGATCAATTTCATTGCTTTGGGCTGAAACCAGAGTCTAACCAAATACATAGTGCACCCACGTGCTTAGCTGCATTAAGCTGTATTGTTATTTGCTATTTGATTTGAGCTCCAGAGCCAGATTCTGATCTCTGCCCCAGCCAATGTCAATCCTGCCTCTGAAGAGACATCTTAATACTATGTGGGCCATGAAGAAGAAGAACACCTCCCATCCTGTCCAAAATCATGTAAGAGGGTTCCAGTTGAAGTTACTTATCCTCACCAGGCAACTACATAAATCAACTGCTCTCCTTGTCAGCTATGCCTGTTTACCCAAAGTTTTCAGGTCCCTGCTTAACTTTTACAGTTGCTTCCACACCTGTAAGTCACACCATTTGTAATATGAAAAATTAATGAGAAGATGAAGGCAACAGTTTGTTTCAGGTTGCAGTCCTGAACATTACTTTTAAAAAATTTATTTTTATGTTTTTTAATTGCATTTTTTAAACATTACTTTTAGAAAATATCTCACATTTGATTGAGTTGCCTTTATCTTATCCTGAATTTTTCTTTTCTCATGTTTGATTTAGTTGCCTTTATCTAATGGTGAGAAAAATGAAAACAGTTGCAGAGCAAGGTGGACACCTCAGGTGGCTGAGCACAATGAAGGCATGAGATTAACCAGCTAGTATGTGTTACAAATTGTGTGACTCACACACTTGAACTCCATTATATATACAGTTTCCTTGCAAAAAAAGAGCCCCATGAGCAGAGCCACCTGCTCCCCAGGGTTCTGCTCATGGTTCTGAACAAGCCCCATCTGCCGATCCATGTACATTTGTCCTGGCAGAGAGTTGGCAATGTAGACATGTCCGGCAGACAGCGGCAGCATGCAGTTGGAGGTGTACAATTGGCAGCATAGACTTGTCACTTTCCAGCAAAGCCATGTTTTCAGCAAAAGAGGGTGTTATTACTAACATCCTCTCCCGTGGGTCTGTTACAGCCCTCTGTCCCAAACAGTATCTATTCAACTTCTTTCTAGGTATGTCTGGGACAATGCTACCTCAGAAAGCTCACTACATATGAACTTACTGCATAAATACATCCTTCAAGAGTGGCAAGGTATAACAGGCTTGTGGACTGCTCTTTGAATAGCACAGAGGGAACAAGTGCAGTCCTTGTAGGAATTTTCCTTTATTGCTCCTCTTTCTAACACTCGAACAAGCATAGTTTGGCCCTCGGTGAGGTCAACATCTCACACTTCTGTGCTCAGGACATATCACAATTTCATTACATTTAACAAATGTAGTCTTCTGATCCCAAACATCAACAGAACTACAGATAAAGTTTTGCTTTAAAAAAAGTAGTACATTTTCTGAAGGTACCCAGAAAGAGGTTTTACTTCCAGAACTGCTGGACTTCAGGCAGATTTTTTTTTTTCTGTGAAGAAGAAACTTCACTTCAGTCATCTGCAAGCAGTTCTATGACAAGAAGCTAGGAAAACAAGAGGAACACAGAAACATATGAGAAGATAAGAATATTTTGTAGTTAGTTCCAATATGCATAGAAGTTGGTGACAATTTATAACAAACGCATGTGAATCCCCATGGACAGCTATTACTGGGCATCCATAAATCAGAAACCTAAGATGGCATTCTGCAGTTACAGTTACTTACATTTTGTCACTATGAATTGCAAACGTGATCCAGCTAAGGAGCCCAATTCTCAGACAGATAGAACCTAATGTGTGCAAAAAAATTGTGATTAAAAAAATAAATATTTCCATAATTTCTTTTTCAAAGCACTTTCCTTAAAGATTAGTGTCTCAGTGTGGAAATAGTATGTCACAACACTTTTGTAAATTAAATTTACTATTAAAAGAAAACTAATCTTTCAATAACAAAATTGGTAAAACAACAGTCTTTTTAAATATATTTACATTTGAACTGCTTGTCAGTGATTCATTTCTTTATATGAGCCAATTAGAGGTCCTTATAAATACGTTTACATTGGAACTGATTGACAGTGATTACTTTCTTTTTAGGAGCCATAATTCCTTCCCAAATGAAATATTGCTTCTATTATAGAAAAGTTAATATAGGCCATGGAGTTCCTGTAGTATCATAGACATTAATCCAAGTATGTTTGCATAGATGAACTTCAACTTCCTCTCCAGAGTAGTTCAACCAAAATCCATGCTGTCACTGACAAACCCTGTAACCTTTCATAATTTTTATCTGCTGTTTTCTCTGCATATTACAGTGTTGATATTATCCTAGCAATACCACATTTCCAAAGACTTTACCTTGCATCATTTAATGCAGTTCTGGGTACAAGCCTATTGCTCCACATCAATCCTGAGAGCAGAATAGTAACAATAGTAACAATGACACTGAAATACTTTACAGAGCCTGTCCTGGTCTCCCTTGAAAAGGCAGACACATTACTGAACTGTTTTGATTGATCTCTGGTATTGCCCCATTTGCCTCCTTGTCTATCAGTGGCTTAAGTATCAAGAAACAAACTATAAAAGGAAAGAAAAGGGTGAGATTGCTCATTTTGTTTTCTACATGCCCAGAATCCTGAATCTGAAGAAACTGACTCTTTCCATCTTCTCCTTCCACTCAGCTAACACAATGTCATGATCACTAGATTTCGGAAGGCTGTTCCTTAGCATCAAAAGTGATTTCACACAAGTAAAATGGAAACTTACAGTCTGGGCATTCATTTTTGGTCATCACTTATAGTGGATCCTACAGATTTCTCCCACAAATATTAGAAATATTTCCTCTGTAATCATTGTTACTTTATTAATATTAATATGGAAGATCATGTAAAGATAACTATGTAATAGAATTTCTTTTAAGTGATTAACAAAAGACATGCTGAGGAGGGAGGTAATAGTGGACACTCCTTGAATATTTGTGAGTGAAATGGAGCAATTGGGAAGAAATTTTTTTATCATGGCTTGTTTTTGTTGGTTTGGTTTTTTTGTAACACAATAAGGAAGTTTATGACTAAAGGTAAGATCTTTTGAAGGATTACCAGGAACAACTGAAACATGCTTTGCTAATATCACATCCCCATCTCATATGATGGAAAGATGTCTTTTCTTTGGATGAATGTCTTATTCCATTCCTAGTGTAAAGGAAGCACTCTGCATAGTAAAAAGGGTATGATACTACAACTGAGAAGAAAAACAGTGGTCTATAGAAATTGTTGAAGATGACTTACAGATCATATGTAAACCAGTATTAACACAAGATTTACATGTATATAAACCTCTTCATGAGCTTTAACTTCATAAACACATCATAATCAAGAAGTCTGTAACCTATGGTGACAGACCATCTCTGCTACATAATACTGTGGCCTGTATTTTTTCATCTAGCAAGAGGCACCTATCCCCATCCCTCCTGTTCCCTAATGATGAATCAGCTAAAAATAATCTGGAGATTATTCTGGGGAAGGGACTGAAACCTCACTTCCAAGATAGCTGATTAACACTTTTAGAGATTCACTGTAGTTACAATTCTGAAGTATATATATTCTGGAGTATATATATTCCTGTATAAACTCTTAAACATCTTCAAGCATGAAGTAAGTAAGTAAGCATGAACTGTAAAGTATTATAGCAACTCCACTGCAGTAATCCACAAAGGTTTACATTGCCTGAACCCCCTTCCAGAAGTTGCATAGACTCATAATTCCAGGATCAACTCTGATCTAAAATCCAAAAATGGTTGTCTACTTTCAGAAAACACTAGGCCAGTTTGCATGATGCTGTAGTTAAAAGTGGGGAGAGTAATTCTGAAAAATTAAGATATACATTATAGAGCTGTTACTCCAGGAATAACCTACTCTGGTCAAATTATTGACAGGTTTTTGAGATTTAAGACTGAAAATATTTTCTTTCTTCACATTTTTAGAGAAACTAGGTCCCTTATTTTTAGACAGTATCACAATATTATGTAATTAAATATAGGTATAAGGGCACATATGTACATCCCTTCAGAAGAGAATGTAGAAAAATCTTTATATTTTAATTTTCCCTCTCTGAAAGCCCTTTAGTATTTACTGTCCTCATTGATGTTTAACTGTGCACACTGATATTTTTCTTGCGAGGAAAAAAAAGAGAACAAGAACATTTTTTTCACTGTTTCACTTTCCTGACAGCTTCTGCAACTGGCTTTGTTTTCACTAAGCCCAAGTAAATACAGGTTCAACAAACTCCTCCTCACAAAACAGTTGCATTGTTATCAAAAATGTCAGGTTACATCCACTACAGAGTATGTGAAACACAGTAACCTTAAAAAACTGTTGAGGAACTAATTCTACTCTCCGTACCTTCTGACTACCTAAATCAAGGCAACTAGTGTTAAAAATAACCTTTGTAGGAAGAACTGGAAAGTAGAGCTGGAAAACTGAGCTGGAAAAGATTCAAAAAGGAGAAGAAAGGCCCTGGAAAGAAAGCAGGAACATTGCAAGGAATAGGAAAGAAGCCAAGCACACTGATCAGAACAAAAATCTGCACAGAAGAGCAGCTGAAAAAAAAATAAATAGAAGTAGGATGTCATATTTCCACAAGAGCAAAAATCAATTTTATATTCCCCTGAGATACCAGCATTTAGAAAAAAATTGTCATAGCTTTAAAAGAAGTTGGAGCAGACATCTTTATGAAGAGGCAGAAAAGGAGGTAATTGAACAGAAAGCCCAAAGAGTGAAAAATTTTTGACAAGCCTGAGACTTCAAAGTGAAAACTATTGGAAACAGGCAGACAGAATTGTAAGATAACCAGGCTTCAAATATAACATTTGCACAACTTTATCCACAAATACAGAGCAGAACTAGGGAAGATATGTATCTACAGTAGGACAGCAATTTCAAAAACTTTCTGCACCCAGTGGTACTTACTAGATATCTCTGCTTGCTCTATATGTGACTAGTGAGAATAAGCTCTCATGATATTGCTGAATTCACAGCAAAGTTAGTAATCCTTATTAAGAACAAGCACTTTCCATGGGATTTATCAATATTTATGGCAATTCATGGCCATGAGTTGGCCAGGCTCCACTTTTAATAAAGGAAAGAGAAAACAAAAAGTTGTTTTTATCTGAGGAGACAAAGAACATGAAAAAGCTGGCATATTCAGTATTAGTTCTCCATTGAACTGGCAAGAGAACAAGTTACAGTTCTCCATCTGGGAGAGGACTTCTATTTACTGGATAAAAAAGTAATTTTGAAAAGCCGTGGATTTCTCTGTGGAACACTTCTGGTTCACAGGAGGAGAGAAATGGTTTACAAAGTTAAAAAGGCATAAACCACTCTTTGTTTTATGAAAAAATAAGCAGATTAGCAAATTAATTATTAAAAACAAATTAGGTCTTTAAATACATCATTGCTCACTACTTAACACATACTTCTGAAAAAAGTAGAGCTGCAGTTGAACTTTCCTAGTATTACCAGTTTGTTGTGTTTGATATTAATCAATTAATTAATAGGTTTACATTATCCTAGTTGGCAGGAGTTTAAATGAGATCAACCCTGTTCAGTAAAAACATAATTGGGGAATGGATCAGTAGCCTATTAAAAAAAAGATCAGTTACAAATAACTATTAATAACACTTCATTAACTTCAGCCTACCACAAAACCAAAAACCAAATCAAAACAAAAAAGGCTGCACACCAATTTTGAGTAAAAAGTAATCTGGATAAAACATACACTTTAAATTAGGATTACAAACATACCTCAATTCAGTTAAACAAAGTTTAACAATTCAGCACACAAGTACTTTGAACATCATTATGACAATTATGTTTTGGGTTAAGTTCCTGCAAGAAGGTTTAACAGTCCAGATTATGGAAATCTTACCAGAAGTCACTTTCTAACCAAATTTCTGCACCTTCAGTTTTATTTTAGGACAACATGCAAAAGAAATTATTGAAGGGGAAAAAATGATAAAGAAATAGAACTTGTTTTCCAAACAAACAATTTTTTGTCATTTTTCTCATGACAGTAAAAGTGGCAGTAGGTTAGAAATTCTTCACTGGTCACTGCAAAGATCCTTTGCAGAAACATAGGAATAAATAATGAATTTGGCTGACAAGGACCTCCTGAAAGGATCTCTGGATCTGTTATCCAACATCTCCTCAAGTTAACACTAATCTAGAGTAGGATGCTCAGGATCTTCTCTAATCAATTTCTGATTATCTCCCAAGGATGGAGTTTCTACTCGAGGTGGGAATTTCCACAGCCTCTCTGGACAATCTTTTCCAGTTTTGACCATTCTCATGATTTAAAAATAATAATTCCTACTACTTAATTGAAGTTTCTCAAATTCAAACTTGTGTCCATTGCCTCCTGGCCTGCCACAATGCACCTAAGAAGTGTCTGGTTCCATCTTCTCTTCACTGACTAAGCAGTTAGAAAGCAGTAAGATTCCCCTCTAGTCTTCTTTCTTCAAGGTTCAACAAATTCAGTTCCCTCAGCCTCTCTTCAAATGTCCCGTGCTAAAGCCCCCTGATCATATGGTGGCCTTCTGCCAGGCTTGCTCTAGGTTGTGTTTTCCTTGTACTGTTTTCCTTATTCTTTTTATTGGTCTCATTAAAAATAAAAGAGATTCTTGCACCAAATGGTCTATGAGCTTTACCACAGGAGTATTTCAACAATAAATTAAGAAGAATTCTAGCTTTATTACTAACCAAATAGCCTGACATGATAAATGGATCACTAAGAGAAGAAGAAGAGAAGAAAATCATAAGTTAGTGGATTTCTAATTTCAGTTTCAGTTCTAATATTTTCTGAGGCTGTAACAGAGCTGTGACATTTATACTGGCTGAGGACTTAACCCCAGGAAAGATCTAATGTGGGTCAGAAGACTACTTTTCAAACCCAGAAAATAAACTTGTAGCCAAGCAAAGCAACTAGTTCCTTTTATACCACAGAGAGATTTCTGGCCTTTTGCAGGATGTTTCCATCATAGCCCTGTTAAATCTGCTTAAATTCCCACTGAATACTGCATATTTTTTCTAGAAACAAATTGAAAAATACAGTTTTTCTTGTACCTTGTTACGGAGATTCCAGTCCAAATTGAAGCTCAAATACTTCTTGAACAGAAATTGTAAATGAAGCGAACCAAAAATACAAACTATTTTTTGCAGTAAAGTTGCTGCTTAAAGATTTTAGTGAAACAAATATGTTTTGATGATGGTAGTTAAAATAGTCAATCACTAATGAAGAGGAAAATCAATTTCTGACAGGGTAAAAATGAAATTATATAGGTCATAATTTGTTTCCTTTAGAAAAAAAATGCAGCCATTCAGTGCTGTAGAGCATGTTACTGTCACTTCTAGATGTACAAAATATTTTGAGTTTCTCTCTGTGAGGGGCTTAAAGGTAGCCATGTCAAGTTGTAGGTTTGGGATACAGAATAATAGTAGAGTAACAAATACAAACCAGTAGTACAATTATCTGGGTCAAGATGAGAGTAAGACCAGTAAATTCATTAATTTTGGATAATTCATGAATATTGTGCTGAAATTAATACCTGGGTGCAGAAAGACTTATGTTGCCATGGTTATCAGGCAGGACAGCAGGAAGGAAGGCAGGGCCACTTCTCCAGACCAGAGATTCAGGCCAGCCACCAGGATCAGGGAAACCCAAGTTCTCCGAGCACACTGTCCTCCTTTATGGCTGAGTCACAGAAGCACAGTCTGGGCTTATTAACCTGTCATACCAACCCACCTCTGCTCCCACAATGTTCCACTTCTCTCCTTTGTGTGTTCAGTGCTTGGATGCTGCCTTCAGTGGTGTGCCATCACCATATGCGACTTCAGCCATACAAATCAAGAGCTCACCAAATGGAGCTATAGATGTACAATGTATGGGGTTACAATGTGGAGAATTGCTGTATAAAGCAATACTAGCCCCATGTTCCATGTAGAGGAAAAAAAAGGGGTTTCTGAAGATGACAAATATGCAACTGCCAAAAATTATCTTTATTTTCAACAACTTAATTTATTGGAATATAACAATTTATTATTTTGGTTTTTTTAAACCATTTTCTACTGGACACGATGGAAGATTTTTGTAACATGCTTTCTTACTTACAGTGGCCAGCTTGAAGAAAGAACTGATCAATTACTGTCTTTTTGGGAAAAAAAACAAGATATGTAACAGCCTCAAGGCAGAGTCTGAAACTTCACACTTCCCTTTGAAGTTTTACATAAATCAGGGGTTTTAAACCACTTTTGAAATGTAACTGCAGAAGACAGGCACCCGAATGTGGACATTTCTCCAAGGCTGGACAAAGTCACCATTTCAAAGTACATGCACAAGGAAGTCCTCTATTCCCATCAACAGTGCTTACAGCGTGTGCTCAAGAACAATGATACACATCCCATCCCCTTCTCCCTTTGAGAGCATTCATACACAAGCTTCCTACTGTGCCTGTCCCTCAAAGAGGGAAAACAGTACTCAGTTACCTTTTAAAATTTTAACTGTCACTACAAGATTATGGGGTCCTCACAGCAATTGCAAGCAGAACATCACTTTAGACCAAAAAGGTGGATCAACTAATTGATCCTGGGTCTGGTCCTTTCTCAGCACTTCAGCAGAAGACTACTTATTTTCTCCCATTTTGTCCTTTTGAAACAGAGGACAGCATATAATGAGTCTCCAAATGTCAGGCTGAAAACAAAAACGATGTCAAAGAAGAGATGAGTTGCCCAAATCATCAAGAGAGGCTTAGTGATGACATTATTTAAAACGTGTTCCGTTTATATGACAGGTGTTCAGATTATTTAAAGAAGCACTTTAAGTGTCAAAATAGATTTGAATTCTAGATTTAAATGCTTATGACTTTTAAAAAAGAATATCTAAGTTCTTAATTCATGGGAATATAGGGCAAAGAACTAGAAAGAATCTCTAACATCTAGTCCATAGCTATTACAATTACTAGGGGTGGTGGAATTCTACAGAGAATGGAACACAAAGTCACAAGTTTAACTTGTTTTTCCTGAATATCATCTTCTATCAGAGACAAAATAGCAGACATGGTGGACCACTGCTGACAAATCTTTCAAAATGTGAATTGACACATTATATTTTCTTGTCCTTAGCTTTTCTCAAAAGCTATCTAAAAAGTCTCATCAACATTTTTGTGACATTTTAGTTTTTTACTGCTTTTTTACCCTAGAAACTATCCACTTTCCATTATTTAGAAATGACATTTTGGTACCTACATTTCTTTCCATAACCAAGGCTCTCTATTCCTCATATCATCCCAGAAGTCCTTTCCAGCTCCAGTTGAGCAATGTGTGACAGAAACACACTCAAAATACCTGAAGAAGTCTCATCAGTTTCTTTACTACAGCCTACTACACTAGAAACTCATCTGATGCATACTAAAACTACACTTACCTTTTTCTTTACCATATCATTTTGGCTTCTGATTCATTCTTTCAGTGCCTCATACTTCTCAAGTCTCCCCCCTCCCACAGTTATTTCTGTCCTTAAAGACTAATAACATGAACAACATAACCTTGGGACTTTGCCCTAGTTAATATAATTATATTTCTGTTACTGTCTCTTCTAGGTGACCCTATTCTGGTAGATGTTATTCTGATCCTCCTTTCCACTGAGGAGTACTCAGAGCTTTGTGTTATAAATAATGCTCTCTTACTTTGTGCTCCAAGGTCCTTAATGAAATTAAATATTAAATTAAAACTCTCTTCAGATTCATCTCTTCCTTTTCAAATAATTGACAAGATGTTTTTGAAGATTTCATCCAACGATGTCAACAAGTATTTCTTTGGCACACATTTATTTTAAGAACTACAAAAGATTGTGGCATTTTAGAGTAGTGTTATAAATGCTGCAGAAAAAAATTACATTACTAGAAAGGCACTTTTAAAGGAATTAGGGGTGTAGGGGTAAGCGTGAGTTAAAATACATTGGAATTTGATGACCAAACCCTTACATACATAAAAGGATGGAGCAACGTTGGGGTGTCATCCATACATTCCCATGAGAAAAGGAAAACAATTACGAGTTCTTACCACTGTAGGACTGGAAGGAATGACTGTACTTTTTTTCTGACAGGGGTCTCACATTAGGAGACACAGAAACTTATTCAAGCCTCAAATATTTCCCCCTGCATGAGCACTAACTTGGAGATAGTTTGTCTATGACATCAATTGACCTCTAATGTCACTCTTAGAGATGCTGAAATATGAGAGCAGTCACTCCCCGATTGCTTCATTGCCACAAAATATTGACCCCAGTAATATAACACAAAGGGTTTCCAGCTTCCCTGATTAGCACACACAGAGCATTGCTCTTCTTCCACTCTGTCAGCACTGTGCCCTCCCATGTCCTTGTGCTACTCACAGCCACATAAATATTGTACTAACAAGCAATATAAACACTTGCGTGTCCCTGGGATGTAGGGACTGCTTGCATGCCCTAAGTAAACTTCTTCCCCATGCCATACAACAGGAAATTTTGTCAAATGAAATCAGTTATAAACAAAGAGACTATTTGCTCTTCTATTAATGCTAGCAAGAGAACCAGCCACCCACTTCCACCCAGTCCCTGGGGCTGTGTCAGCTACCTCCAGCAAGGTCAGTCACAGGCAGAGAGAGGAGGTCAGTCAGGGAGCATCGGGGGGAACCAAAGGATTCCCCCTACCTCACCTTCAAGGCTGACATGGTTTAGACATTATCTTTAATGTAAAAACACCAGCTTTTCACTCCCCCAGGATGACTTATCTCCAGTTACCAATGAATAGAAGAGAGAAAAAAAACCAACCCCACCCTTACGCCCCAAAAAAGGGACATTACAATTAAATGGTTGCTTGGACATACCAGCTAAGAGGTGAAATCCAGATTTGCTCTCAATATGGCAAACAGACATGGTTCATTCTCCACAGAGAGATCATGATATTTCTGACCAACTTTAATCTTTAGTCATTATTTCATTCAATGAGCTCTGCAGAGCAGCTTGTTAAAGAAAAGTTAAAAATAACTGAACTCTGCATTATGTCCTTATCATCTATTAATACCCACTCTCTCACAAAAACATTTCTTCCCATTGCAATCAGACTAAAAGAGAGATTGACGTGTCTTGCATTTCATTTAGTGTGCACAATAAGTATAGAATTAAATTGATAAATCATTCTATTAGGCACAGAAAAATTCTTCTGTAGATCTTTGAAATATAAATACTTAGCATGAGGAAGACTAGTTTTTGAGGAGTCACAAGTCATATTAATAGTGTTTAGATACCTACAAAAATTAATAAAAAAAATATTCACAAGCGAAAACAACTGCTAGATAATCTTCTCTCCCATATAACAACAGACAGAAAAATGGGCATATGATTCAGAAACAGTGTTTTTCCATCTCTCCCTTTTTTCCTGGTCTTGAATAAGCGATATGAAGGGACTATAATACTGATGACTGTAGAAATCCAGAGTTACAGTTATGCAAAGCTATATATGCAAATAACCAGTTGTTTAAACAAAGATGAGTACAATAGCCATAGCAAAAACAAGTTAAGTGGAGGCAAGGGAGCTGGTAAAAGGATAGCAACACTGAAGACAAATATGCCTGACATTCAGTGGCTGCCTAGGACCACAAAAAACAAGAGGTAACACAAGAATGAGGTAAACAGGAGGTGGGGAAATTCATAGCTAGCTACAAGGATTTAATCATAGATGTAGAGCTTTAGAGGAAAAAATAAATAAATAAAACACAAGTTAAATTAATGGGTTTATTTTAATTTCACAGTAACAGACTACATAAGAAAAGGAAGAATTCAGACATAGTTATTGTGCAAATAACAACCATTACAATTCTACAAATATTCTTGTTTCTACTATCATTTCAAAAGTGTCCATTAACTTTATATTTAGACCACTATATAAGACACAAATTATGGAGCAAAACAGGAGGTAGAAATAAAAGCAAAGAATATTGTCCTGCCCTAAAAAGATTAAAGTAATTCTGACAAAAATCACCATTTCAATATATTATTTCTCATAGTGCAAGATTTAGAAAACTACCAGGAAGATATTTTTCAGCTGTCAACACTGACAAGTCAGAAAGAAATAAACTAGAAAGAAATACCACCTATTTTCCTACAAACACATTTCAACTGAGTAAATTAAACTGCATTACACCTGACAGGAGGGTGTCCCCTAGCCTCCATTCTGTGTGTGCATTTCAAGACAAAAATAACAGGTTTGTACTATCATTAATCTGAGAAGAAACCAGGCATAGCAACATATTAGACAGATAAATTATATTGAAACCAATTACAGATATGTGGTAGTGTAAGTCTGTGATATTGAGTGCAGATAAGATCTATTCATATCAAAAGAAATCACAGGACAAATTTTTAAGGACACCTTTTTTTTTCTTTTTTTTTTTGTTCTTTTTATTTAAGAAGAGATAAATTTTAATTTTCTTCTCCAAATTTCTATGCCATAAGAGAACAAGAGATCACAGTAGTAAAGACTGAAATAAGAGTGCACTCTATTTCCAGAGAGTCTGAAGCACCAGTGAGACAAGGGTCTGCCTCTTACTTGCACCCTTCTCTCATTCCTCCTGCCCTGCTGTAAATTGCTAAAGTCAGATGAATCAGAAAGAGCTTTTGGATGCCTAAATATACAGCAGAGACAGGTCAAAGCAGCCATGTATCAATCTGAATCTAAATCTTCCCATGTTCACCATTTGTGTTTGGGTGCAAGCCTCATTTAGCTTTACATAACTTGTAACTGTCCAGATCCACTGTTGGCTTTTGGTTCCTAGAGGACATCCTTGAAGCATACTGATAGTGCTACTGGTGGGATTTCTTTTGCATAAGAAGTAGTAAGTGAAACAAAATAAAGCTGCTGAATCTATTGTACTTTATCAGTGAGGCAGTTTAAATTCTCTTCTGACACTCAGCTGGTCATTAAGTGAAGGATGAACCAATAAAAAACCTAGGAAAATTACTGGCACCAACAGCAACTTCACCTCTTAAGAATTGTCCCAGGGAAGAAAACTTTTGGTCAAGTATCTAGATTATGAAACCAGGCATCTGGAGACATATAGCCTCTACTTCTGGGTCTTGCACTGACTCACAGCCCAACAGCAGGTAGGTAACATAGACTCACTGTGTCCTGAGAACATAGGAAAACCCATTTCCCCAGCCTCCTACCATTCTTTAAAAATGAATGAGTGCCACAAGTGATATTTTTGAAGTCCAGACATTTATGACATTCAATTAATCCAAAAGAGCATTACTAGAGTAGGTATCCTTCTTACAGTCACACAATCTCATTGGAGAGAAAGACTGGAGGTGAAATTAAATAAAATTTATTGGTTAAAACAAATGTATAAAACTGCCTAAACAGAATTTACACTATCAAGTTTAGTAAAAATTCAATTATTTTTTTTCTTCCTAACAATATTTGCTTTCCAAACTCTTCTTCCCCCTTTCTAATTCTTGCTGTTGCAAAAGAGCCTTAGATTTTAGAGGTAGGGTCATTGTCTCATTGCAGTTACTTAAAAGACCATCCTATCAGACCAACCATAGAGGCTTTTTTAAAAAATAAACATACGTGCAGTTGCCCGGTGCCCACAGACTTCTGTTCATATACTCAAACCTCAGCTCTTCTCGGGATAAAATCTGTCACTATGCACATTTCAAGTGTGCAGATAGTGATAAACACAGATTATAACTCACTAATTAAATAGGAGAAGACATTATTCTCTTTTATAGCATTATTAGGCCAAAAAGATGTGAGGAATCACTGGATGATGTTAACCGTTTTGGATTTTTCTTATTTTAAGTGAGGAAACAAGACATAACTGATTTCTTACATTCTGCATTAGGTCAAAAATAAAACCATTAAGCAAGAAAACATAATTCAGGGAACTGAAAAAAAAGAAGTCAAAGTAAACTCTATTGCTTGCAAACTCAGCACTCTTTTACAGAAATTAATTTTATTCTAGTTTTGATCATAGAATCATAAAATGTGCTGAGTTGGAAGGACCCCATCAGGATTACAATCATCGAGTCCAACAACTCTCCCTGTGTAAGGCACCCCAGAGTCACATCATGTGCCTGAGAGTGTTGTCCAAACACTTCTCGAACTCAGTCAGGCTTGGTGCTGTGACCACTGCCCTGGGGAGTCTGTTCCAGTGCTCAGCCACCCTCTGGATGAAAAACCTTTTCCTGATATCTAACCTAACCCTCCCCTGATTCAGCTTCCTGTCATTTCCCCAAGTCCTGTCACTGGTCACAAGAGTGAAGAGATCAGTCCCTGCCTCTTCTCTTCCCCTCATGAGGAAGCCGCAGACCACAATCAGGTCACCCCTCAGGCTCCTCTTCCCCAAGCTGAACAATCCAAGTGACCTCAGCTGCTCCTCATAAGGCATCCTCTCTAGACCCTTCACCATCCTCATGGCCCTCATTTGGAAACTCTCTAGTAGTCTGATGTCTTTTTGTATTGCAGTGCCCAAAACTGCCAGCACTACTCAAGGTGAGGCTGCACCAGCACAGAGTAGAGTGGGACAATCACCCCCCTCAACCGGCTGGCAATGCCATGCTTGATGCAGCCCAGGACACGGTTTGCTCTCCTGGCTGCCAGGGCACACTGTTGGCTCAGATTCAGATTGTCATCCACCAAGACCCTCAGGTCCCTCTCTATCACTCTCCAGCCACTCGTTTCCTAGTCTGTCCGTACTACCAGGGTTGCCCCATCCCAGGTGCAGAATTCAGCACTTGCCCTTGTTAAACTTCATGTGGTTGGTGATTGCCCATCTCTCTAATTTATCAAGATCCCTCTGCAGGGTCTGCCTGCCCTTGAGGGAGTCCACAGCTCCTCCCAATTTAGTATCATCTGCAAACTTGCTTAGAATTCCTTCAAGTCCTTCATCCAGGTCATTGATGAAGATGTTAAAGAGGACTGGGACTAGGATGGAGCCCTGCAGAACCCCACTAGTGACTGGATGCCAGCCTGATGTTACCCCATTCACCATCACTCTTTGTGCCCAACCCACAAGCCAGTTGCTCACCCATGACGTAACCCGGTTGTCCAGCTGTGTGATGAACACTTTGTCCAAAAGGATACTGTGAGAGAAGGTATCAAAAGATTTGCTTAAGTCCAAAAAGATTATGTCCATTGGCTTTCCTTGATCAGCTAGGTGGGTTATCTTGTCATAAAAGGAAATTAAGTTTGAAAGCAGGACTTCCCCCTAATGAAGCCGTGCTGGCCGTGACTGATGACTGCATTGCAATCCAGGTGTTTTTCAATACCTCCCAGAATTATCTTTTCCATAATTTAACTGGGCACTGAACTGAGACTGACTGGCCTGTAGTTTCCAGGGTCTTCCTTCCTGTCCTTCTTGAAAACTGGAACAACATTAGCCAGCTTCCAGTCAGCTAGGAACTCTCCAGATTCCCAGGATCTCCCAAAAAGCATCAAGAGAGGCTTAGCAATGACATCATCTAGCTCTTTAAGAATTCTTTCATGAATACCACCAGGCCCCATGGATTTGTAGGGATCTAACTTTAGCAGGAGATCCCACACAAATTCAAGGTCAACTGGGATCATTGATCTGGGATCAACTGGGATCAACAAAAATGTTGATCATTTTTGCAGTCATGGTCCTCCAGTTCCGGGCACTGTGATCCCCTTGGTCCATCATCAGTGTTGAAGACGGAGGCAAAGAATGCATTGAACATCTCTGCCTTGTCTATATCCCTGTTGGTAGGGTGACCCTCCTCATCCTGTAATAGGACGATGTTTTTTCAACACTGTTTTTTACCATTAATGTACTTGGAAAAACTCTTTTTATTGTCCCCAATAGCTCTGTTCAGCTTCAGCTCCCATTGAGCTTTGGCCACCAGAATTTTCTTCCTACAGTGGGTTAGCAGAACCTGCAGTTCTGTTTCATGAGCCAATGTAAGAAATGGGGTAGCTTTGACTGTGTGCAAGGGAAAAGAAGTTGGACAAAGACACTTAAAGAAACTAGCCAGATAGAAATGGTCTGGCACAATTAGCTAAAAATAAACCTAGTATTAATAAAAATTCAAATAATCAGAAGAACCACACATGTATTTTTAGTATTTATTAAAAATCCTCTGGCAACACATTAACTCTCTTCTTTAATTTTAGTAATAGCCTGTCTTGACTGAAAGATGAAAGCATTTCTCTAATAGGCTGAATTGTTTCCCAGTTCTATTCTAATTCAGAGAGTATCTATCTAAACTCTGCTGAACCTCCATCTCTGCCTCACTGACTGGAGATCAAGAGTTAAGCCCCAGTGCTCTGTGCTAAACCTTGAAGTTCAAAAATTTTCTGTCCTTTGCTGCTATTTCCATAAAAACAAGAGAGGTTAGTGTTTTCTCTCTTGGTGTCTACTCTGATATGTGTGATCTCACCACTCATTCAAAGGGATTAGAAAGATAGCAAAGAGAAGCAAGCATTTCTGGGGCTCAGCTTGCATCATCTTTTGATTTTTGCTCTCAAAGTTCAAAATTATTTTTTTTCCTTGAACTGACAAAGACTGAAATACTCTCTGTGGGCTATGATCTAAGGTTTTTCCCAAAGATAAACATTAGCCCAAAAAAAATAAATTCACTCCTTTTGACAAGTCTCCCATGAAAAGATTGTTGGTGTGTTTCTTGGCTGTAGCTCACTTAAACCTTAAATAGCACACTTAAAAGATGGCTGATGGAGAGCAACATAACTCATTTGTAGTGAGTATAGTTCTATAATATTTGCCCTTCTAGTGAGTCAGTCTTCAGTATCTCTCTACTTTGGAGAAATCACCTGCACAGCAACAAATATTTTTGTGAAGAGAAGGAACAGAGATGCATCTCTAAGCAACATTAAACCAAGTCTTTGAGCCTTGTAGATTTGTCATCATTTGCACACTGGAAAATTGAGCTTTAAACTCGTCTGTGATACTTCAGCATCACCACCTACGTTTGCGCATAGTAATTCAGCTTCTTTTAGTATCTTGCCTCTTACATTGTTCTTATGCTCTTTGTGTTCGGTTTGTTTTAAATGTTCCTCTCTAGATGATAACATCTTTGGTGTCGAACTCTTCAACCTATGAAGTTCTTCCATCTTGAAAATCAATAGCACTTTGTTAAGTGTTGCCTAATGACATCTTTGGACAGAGATCCCAGTTCTCTATAACAAAGTTTCATTACATATTGTTGGGAACCTGGGAACATTTCCACTGGAGCTAAGAAATCATGACAGTCAAATAACACACAAATTACTGAGTTGTGTTGGCTACTGTAAATTTACCTCCTGCTTACAAAGCAGAAGGGCCTGAAAGGATTATCAGCAATTTCGGCTACAAAATATTGTAACTGCAAAGTAAAAGGTCTACTTAAACTCCTTATTTTCTCCTCTTGTCTTTTATTTTTTCCCATCCTACTTCCTCTGCCACCATCTTACTGAAGTTCTGTTTTAAACTTGATTTTAAAAGGGACATCAGGAAAGTACTGTACAAGTGAGATTTAGTTAAAAGGCTGGAGACATCTGTTTTCAGAGAGGTTCAACCAGCCTGTTTGACTGGGCTGGATGAGCACAACCTTACCATCCTGTCAACAACAACAGAAAAGCCCACCTGGGAGGTCCTGCCCTCCAGGGACCCTGTTATCGTCTACTGCACCATGATCATCAGCCTCTTCTGTGGAACCTACAACAGAAAGCCAAAACTAAAGAAAGCAAAAGTCCCTAAAACAGCAGTCGTTTGGATGGGTGAAGGATTCCCCCACCAGCCTGACGGCAGTGCTTTGCTTTGCCAGGCTGCCCGCCGGCCCAAGGATGAGAGAGCAAGTCCTGCTCCAGGGGTAAAGAGTACAGAGAAGCCGTAGTTAAGTGTTGGCACCAAGACTTTATGCTGATGTGGGACCAAGCAAGTTACAAAGTCCAAGTTAGACCTATCCCACAAGTTACAGAGGCCAACGACATTTCTTGAAATAAGTCTGAGTTTCAAGGCATCAGCTCTGTAATGTTACTGCGACACGCAGACTGCCCTGCACTGTTGATTAATGCCCCGTTCAGATGTGCTGGAAGGCTTTAGATTTGTACCATGCCTCACCAAGCACAGGAGAGGTGATTAAGCAGCACTGACACACAGTCTGTCATGTCTTTCTGATTAATTACAGTGGCACACCTAAAACTTGTTTGTTCCCACTCAATTGCTATTTCTTTCTTTCTGTACCTTGCTACTTCTGGGAGTATGATACACAACAACTTGATTTCATAAAGAGGGTGCGCTATTTATCATGTGAACATCATGAACTACATACATCAGCACTGCTCATAAGAGAAAACACAGCAGTGAAATGCTTTTTTAAACATCATCATCATTTCTTGCAACTTCCCTACCTGACAGCTACTATTATTTTATAGAGAGGTGGCTTGCAGATAGAAACTTACATTTATATTATTTGTGATGGCAATAGGCTTCAGTCCTTTTCTCATTACTTTGTCATTCTCAATTCACATTGCCATTTCTCAAACAGCAGATTTTTCATCACACAACAAATCCATCCAAAGACACATAACTAGAGTACCCAGACAAGTCAATGCTCTGCCCGCTCAATTTCTCAGAGAAAAATTGTGGGTGAGATCGTGAAAAGCACGTCATGATGACAGTACTCCAACAGGTCCCTTTAAAAGTTAAAACAGAAGACAATGTCAAGCATTCACGCTTTGAAAATCCTTTGATGTTTAGGAGCCTATAAGGCCAGATTCCCTCAGCACAAGTGCTCCTAGCCTAGTTTTGTAGCCTCAATAGTTTTTTGTTTCCTGCCAAAAAAAAGAAAAGAGAGAAGATCTAGAGAGCTAGGCTGCTTGCAAGTTAGAAGACAACTTTGGCCTGCTTTGTGAAATTTCTGGCTCTATGACCAAGCACCTTTTTCTATAAGTTTAAAATAGATGCCATGTATGTATTTCATTAGGGTCTTGGACCTTACTAGGTTTTTTTAAATGTAATTTAAAAATCTATATGAACTTTGGAAGGATAACACAATTGGCATTAAATTGCTGAGTTAACCCTATTTTATACAAGATAGATCACTATAATTTTTTATGCTTAAATTCATCAGATGGAGCAACTTATTTTTTATTATAATGGGCAATCCATATGCTTCATTCAACTTACATCTCTAATAGTTGAATAATGCACCTGTTGTTTTGCTAAACCTTAAAAAATAAATGTATTTTCTGCAATTCTTTCAAGTTTGTGTCTCAAGAAAAATTATTATTTCTCAAATACTTCAAGATGGGGATTGAATTCAATTGATCACAGAGAAGAATATTATCATTCTCTCTTGTCTTTAAAAATGACCACTTTTTAGGGAAAAAGTCTTAAAAAAATAGCTTGACAACCTAACAATGAAAAGAATTTCTAATTTTAGTGTCATATTGAATTTCAGTTTCCTTAATAGCTTGAGGGGCAGAGGAGAAGATAGGGAATAAAAGTTAAAGACAAAACCCTTTTGTCTTTTAAAATTTTTATAATTTTTCTTGTATATTCCTTCATTTGGTGAGGGCAGATGAGGGCTTCAGAGACATTGAGCCTGAAATGGAAATTTTGGCTTGAGTAACTGCACTCACATGAGTTTTTTTTCTCACTCAGCTTGGGAAGAAGCAGCAAAGATGTCTCAAAATAGCACCAGCCTTGCCCTGCACAGAGCTCAGTGAAAGACTTCCTGCTATATTTCCATCACTATTCTCCCTGTGTTAGCTACAGCAAATGTTGTTCTTGACTAGGCTTATGTGTATATTAACACCACCTTAAACTGAAAGGCTAGTTAATTTTTTTCCTGTAGGAAAGATAGCCTTTTTCCCCTTCATATTGAAAAAAGATTGAGTTGAAGACTTTTAAAATATACCCAAGAACCCATTCAAAGTCTTTCTGCTCCTAGTGTGTACAGCACTGACTGCACATTGAGACCCTGGGATGGATATACAAGACTTTCTAACCTTCAACGCCCTGCCTGTTTTCAGTGCGCTGAAATGGGAGCATCAGCTGCAGTACACAAATTCCTGGTCACCAAGTGCAGAGGCTAGCTGGATGGGGAAGGAGAACCAGGCAGAGTGAGTAACTCTCAGAGCTGCAGCTCAGAACAGCTGCCTCCTTTTCAGGACGAGAGCAGTCCTCAAAGCTCCCTGGAGGGTCTGGGGATCACCACTGCAAGTGAGAGTTGCAGCTTAGCTACGGAGCTTATCCTTTCTCAGGATTACATCCCAGGGTAATTCTAAGGTTCAGGAAACCAGTAAATGACTTGCAACTAAAACAGATGGAGCACATATTCTAAAGCTTATAAATTATTAGCTGAGCAATGCAACACCACAAAGAATATAGTACTGTACAGTTCCCAAATTATCTTTATTGTAGCTGTGTTAATAATAGTCTATGAACCCTTATGATTTTCTTTAGTAAATGAGATCCAAGGGCAATCCAAAGAACTGCTTATTTTGAATGGCAAACCCAAATTTTAGTGAGATTGAAATACAAAACTGAAAATGCTGTATCCCTAGTTTTGAGTTCCATGGAGAGCTGAAATATCTTCCAATTGCATTTGTTACTAGTAAGACATAAAATAATTTTTGGCTTAAATTCATTAAATTTTATTTCAGCACATTAATTTCTCTGAGTTCTCCAAAGTATCTGTTTCCACAATTAAACTTTCCACTTGGAAATCTTGGTTTTGGTGAATTTAAGAGTTCTGACAAGGACATTAGGTGTTGCTGGGCTGTTACTGTCAGACAATAGTGTCTGTTTAAGAAGACTGTCAGATATCCAGTAATCCCAACAAAACAGCCACTATAAATGTTTAAACAAATTGTATATAGCATACAAAAGAATCCAGGACTTCTAGTCTAATTTGGTCCATGTACAGCTGGTCCATGGATATTCTAGGTGAATCAATCATTTTTAATGCAGCTGCACCCACAGGTAATCTCTGTATATTCACATAGCACAGATACATATGGTTGTACCTGAGAAATCTTTCCCACTGCTCCACTTCATTTCGCAGCCTACAACTCTGCTTTTGACCTGTCTGGAAAAAAATAATCTGTAAGAGAAATTGAGACAAAATCAGTAAAAATAAAAGAAAAAAATAAAACTCCAAACATGAAAATACTCACTTCCTGATATGCAACTCTATTTCCTTAAAACATTAAGACACTAAAAATTAAATACATACATATTCTGTGTTGTTACCGATATCAGCAACAACCCCAATTTATGTCAAGTATCTATTGATATTCTCAAACATACTCTTAGCTACTTTTGTTCCATCTCAATTCATGGTCTTTCAAAGACTGAGGATAAATAAAAATGAACACATAGGTGCTGATCATTTATTTCAGTTTTCAGGTAGATTTTCCTTCCTGGGAGAGGGGAGGCAGATTTTGAAAACCCTACAGTTTTCATCTCTCTGATGCAGCCATTTCCAATAATAGCACTTTTGAAGAAGCTCAGCAAAGGAATGATGTTTATGCCTCATGAAGCATGCATTCTCAGTCTCATAGCAGCTTCACAAAAACACAGCTGCATGTTATTAACTAAAAAGGAAATAGAATGAAGTCTGCTCTTAGGACTAGGGAGAGTTGCCCAATATTTCTACAAAACAACCCTTTATCAAGCAAATACAGCATGACTAGTCTTACAGTAGGTTTTCTGGCAGTTTCTAAAGTGTTCCATAACTGTGATGAAAGAGAAGCAGTTTAGATAAGTCATCCCTCTTTTAGTTTTATTAATAAAGCAGGATATCTGCTATCAAAGGAACCATCCAAATTGCATTAAAAAGCTTTCATGTGCAATCAGGTTTTGAATGTTAAACATCACAAAAAATTCCAGCAGTGGCAGTACAGAACTTATGTACAAAATACAGGAAACATCAGCAACTGCTAAAAGGATAAAATAAGATTGTAAGAGTAGACCATCACAACTGGACAAGGTCCTGAACTTCGTGTTTAATAAGGTATTATCTTAAATTAATATTAATTTCAAAGAATAGATTATTTGACAATTTTCCTTTTTGTATTTAACCAGTTTTTAGAAGTGGGGAAGAAGTTTACAGGCATGCAAAAGGTTTTAAAACAGTAAATCATTAACTAATTACTAACTTTATTTGACATTTTGATTTCTTTTCTCCCTTGAGATAATGGAAACGATTTCAAGAGAGGACAAGATTTAGATCTAATTTCTGTACCAAATAACCAATTATTCTTTTTAGCACAGGTGCATACTAGAAGTCAGAGTGAAAGATTTCATTTGAGCCAACATTATTACTATGGGCTGCTCATTTCTCATAGTGCTTATGGGATTCCAAGTTTGCTGCCAGACACAAGTTAGAAGAAATTACATATTCATTTACAAGACACCTAAGAACAACCAATAGACAACCAATACTGTTAATGTCTCTCAATAATAAATTTCAATTTTTAACAGAATTATTACCCTGGGAGCTTGATACATACATTGCTAAGTTGCCAAAAAAATCATGTCTTCCCCTCGTGCAGAGCTCTCATGAAGCCATTTCTCATACCACTCAATCACAGCACTAGAAATTGGACCATGACCATCAGTGTCATCTCCTAACTACTCTTATTTCTTCCTTGTAACGCTGTCACAACTCATGCCCAATGACAAAACTGCTGAACCCTGTAAGACCAGCATCCTACCCATAAGCACACAAGCCACAGGGCTATTGTTTCAGCATTAGGCATGGTCCCCAAATGCAGCCACACATCATGGACTTCTTCCAGAGCTTCATTTTCTGACAGGCCAATAGAACAGCTCATTTTCTCAATGGCCTCCAGGTTGTACCTCATGCACAAGTTATTCAATCTCAAAATACTTCACAAATTTCAGATGCTTACAATGCACACGTTAGAGTTATCATCCTGTGCACTGGAAAGAGTTTGCACAGCTGAAAATAATTTCAAACAGTATGGACTTTCTTCTTGGACCCACCCACCAACAGACTATTTTTATGCTCCAAAGGTCACATTTTCTCATAGTAAGAACTCCCAATCAAGACTTAGAAATCCTTCCTGAGCTGAGAAAAAAACTCCTAGCACAACTTCTGCTGGAGGTTCAAAACAGATTTCTTCTTTATTCAAATAAATCAAATCCAAACAATGCTAAAACAGACTTATCATTTCTAGAAGTTGTCTAACACTTGAGCAGGCTCAGGAAAAGGCAACTTAATTTCACCTTAATGACCAGTAGTGTACAGACTTTGAAATACGGGGAGCCTGGACTCAGACTTCTGAACTCCAATGGCCAACAGAAGGCAGAAATCCATTCTTATCTTCCTGGGCCCTGAAGCAGCATCTGAATAATATCCTGCTGTCCCATCTGAGACAGTCCCTCACTCAGAAGGGCAAGCAGGTGGCAGAAGAAATAAGAGGGAAAGAACTGGTGTATAAAGTGACCTTATTGAGTCCCTAAAGTTTTGTTTTCTCTCAATTTACACAGATATTTCCTGGATTAGTCAAATAATTACTAAACAACAATAGCATGAGGAAAATCATCTTGTTTTTACTATATAAAATTATGCTGTTTTCATGCCAAATTGCTCAGAACGTGGGCAAAATGTGGTCTTACGAGATGCTTGAAATTGAAACTAAGCAAAACTCAGATGACACTGGCAAGAGATGGAAAGTTCAAAGTATACATTAAGGAATTCTGGTGCAGATTCCTTCACCTGCAAATATGTGATCCAAATAGCTAACACAATTAGTAAGCCTCGGTCAGTCTTGAATTTACTGATGTCATGGTTGGATACAGAGGCACTGCATATTCACACCCAGTTACTAGAAGAATTCTCCCAATTTGCATATAATTGATCAAGTATCTACAGTTAAACTCAGCCTCCAGTTAGGCCCTTGATCAATAGATACAATTAAAAGAAAAAAAGGAAAAGGAAAAGGAAAAGGAAAAGGAAAAGGAAAAGGAAAAGGAAAAGGAAAAGGAAAAGGAAGAAAAAAAGGAAGAAAAAAAGAAAGAAAAAAGAAAGAAAAAAGAAAGAAAAAAGAAAGAAAAGAAGAAAGAAAAAAAGAAAGAAAAAAAGAAAGAAAAAAAGAAGAAAATGGGTTTTTTAATAGCATCCATTCAAATTTTCAGCCATTACATTACTGCCTGCAGTACTAAGGCAGGCTCACACATCCCAGTCCAAAACATCATCTGCACCAACAAGCAGACCTCAGGCACCAAGTCACATCCCGTACACAGCAGATTCCTTGTTTTTAAATACATATAGAGCTTATAAGTACAGGCTGCAGTCATTTGGTCAACACTACCTGGAATTTCTAATAAATACAAAAGCAGTTTCCCAAATTATTAGAGACATGGAATCTCCTTAATTACAGCACCAGTTGCTGAAGAACTTGCACTGTGAAGAGTGTACAGACATCTTACTGTGCCCATATTTTGCTCTGTTTTTTTTAAATAAACTTTCATGCAATGACTTCCATATAATTGAGTTTAGATAAATGATTATGGTATTAATTATGAAAGGTAAGATAACAGGTTAGGAAGCCTAATTAACTCATCAGACTTCAGGTCTAGTCTACAGCAAAATGGCTGTCTTTCTTAAAATTAAAAGCTACTGTGGATTGATGCAATAATTGTAAGGCTTTATATACGTGAGGCCCAAAATTAATTGTGCTAAAACTTGCCGATCACGACAAACAGCAGCTCTCCAACACCTCAAAACTACTGTTACAATTGGTCTTTCCAACAAGCCATAGACATAAGGTCTTTAAAATGGAAATGAGATGCTAGCAAATTAACACTAAATTTAATGTAACAAATCAATTCTTAGGTCACCATGGCAACATCCATAACATTAAACCTGAATTATGTGACAAGGGAATTAAACATTGACTTCATTGTAGACATTCAATTTACTTTATGCTGAATTGTGACCATACTCCTTCCCCAGAAAGTTTCAAGGAAAATTACTTCTAGAAGGTAATTTTTAAATCTCTAATTTTTGAAAGGCAAATAGAATTAATAGTCAAAAAGAAAAAAATGGATCAGTGTAAAATTATTTTAGTGTATATACTAACACGTAAGTAATGTCTACTGTTGATAAAAAAAAAAAAAAAAAGAAAGAAATCGAGCCCCTACTCTTCTCTCCCTGTCCTCCATCAGCAATCTGAACAATTACAACTAAAACCAACAGTAACACCACCACATTCACAAGCTAAGCTGCTTGATTACAGGCTGTCTGGTTAAAAAACGTCTTTTCTGCTCTGATGGTCATTTTTCCCCTTGAAGCTCTGCCTGGAATGGTAGGTCATGATGGAAGCATAGCTGGATGATTTTTCTCCACACCCTTCCCGTTTCATAAAAAAACTTTCACAAATTGCTTACACAAGAGGAGGACACAGTATTTTAGACATTAAAACACCAGATATAATCTTACTGCTCTGTCTGGAGTTCTCCAGTGAACATCAGAAGACCTGACTAGTCCCTTCAATCCCTGTGTCACACTACTGAGAATGAAGTCTCTTTTAGAATAACCCTTTCTCTGAGCATAGAATAGGAACTTCTACTCACAGATTAACATCTATTACTGAATATCCAACCTCATATTCAGCCGCAGTAGAACATCTGTTTTCTTGAATCCCCATGTTATCTATTTCACTTTTCTTTTCTCCTCACTATTTACCATTCTCCCCATGACCAAAATTTCTCCAACTTTGACGTCAGCTTCTTAGAGTAATAGGCAAAGGTCTCAGCTTGCTCTCAAAGGTCTTTATCCATTCAGTCCTCAAGGATTTTAATATTCCATATTTTGAATGAAGCTTATATATTTTTCTTATTCCTCTCTTCTAAAGAGCATATCTGGTAGACCATTAGTAACAGACTTTCTAAAAGCAAAGCATATAAGTAGTGCTTCTATCCATATCTTTTTTTCTTGATAAACTCTCAAGTACCTACAGAATCCCATTTGAAAAAATCTGGCAGTACAGCTTCTCTAACAGAAGCTGTCTGTTGCTGGAAATGATTTTATAAATGACTAAAAATTCAGAGGAGCACAGAAGTCTTCTTATCCTTAGCAGTTTCTTATCAACCAAACCCCCTCACCAAAAAAACAAACAAACAAACAAACAACAAAAAAAACCACAAGGACAGTGAAGGAATAAAATATTCATCCAAATTAGAGTTGGTAGTATAAGAGAAGAAAAGATGAAAGCTTTAATAGAGCTGAAGAGAAATGGTTTATGCATATGAATGCACAACTGCTGCAGAAATTCCCCAGCTCTTCCCATCACACATTTTGTGACTGGTGTTCCCTTTGTGTGATTAAAAAAAAACAGAGTAACTCTGACTGTTCCATTATTTTTTTAAGGTCTGCTTTAGGCTAACAGTCCTATCATCTTGGTTTTTAACTATTTACATTCAATTCTAATATTTGTTTAGTATTTCACACACGGATGAAAATCAATATTAGTGATCTAGAACTCTGCTTTTTTCAACCCTTCTACAACTTCTGGAATTACGCCAGGAAGGAACATACTGATTAAAGTGGGTGCAATTTACTTGGGTTTCCTTCATTTTTTTCTGCAGTTCTTAGATCCTTATTTATAACATTTCACATAAGCACCACCTTTATTTCAATTAGTATATTGTTCTTACATACATTTGGCTTCACTTGTTTTCTAACAAGGCTGAGTCTTGTTAGACAGTTAACAGTTTGCAATTAAAAAAGTAATTGCAACTTTTACTACTACTTTGCCTTCTTTGGCAGTTACAAGACAGGGTGTTTTTGGGTATCTAAAAAGCATGGTTAAATACGTATTTTTGAAGCGTTATTCACATTTTTTTTTCTCATTAAATAGTCTATCCAAAGTGATTGGCCTCTATTGTTTTCAGCTTTAGATCAGCAGCTCTTCAAAATTCCAAGTACATATACCGTTTGTTTGAATTTTATTCTGTTTACCAAAGCCATTTGAGATCAAGTCTTGATGATTTCTACTTACTTATCTATGATTCTATGTTCTGAAAATCATTTTTTTTCTTATCTGCGAAGATCAGGTCCCTGTAGCTTTAGGCCAAGCCAAACACAAAATGGAAATAGAAAGTGTTCTTTAGAGCACTTGAAAATGTCAAGCACGTTTTGGTATTAGTTGTACAAAGTTTCTAACATTATCACCTTAAAAGAAGCCTAGTTTTTTTCCCCCTCTTGCTAAAGTTTAATACGTAATTATAAGGCAGACTGGATGCCTGAAGCAGTCCCTGAATTATAATCCATCTTGCATATTATCTGTTATGACATTTTTCCATAAGCAATTAAAGATTGTTTATGCTTCTGACTTGTCAGTGCCTTGAACATGGTAATGTCTCTTTCAGTTTTGGAAGAAAATATATCCTTCTTAAAAAACACTTCAACACTAACATGTCTGTTTTTTTGTGAGCACTTCAGTCCTACTAGTCATCAAACCAGACTGGGATAGAACCGAAGTCAAATTTTTGATTACAAATGGACAATTACTACTTCTCTCATTTATAACACAGACTCCTAGTATTGTTGTACAACCCATTTAAAAAAATTCTTCTCCTTTTTTTTTCTTCATAGCCATTTTTATTCCCCACCTCATGGGTTTTTTACTGTCTATTACATTCTGTTTTCCCTCATAGACACATGTTTTTCATAAAAATATAATATGCTCCTGCACTTTGACTCTCTTGATATAGATACCACCCCAAAAGAGCAGCAATTGCCTCTGAAGAGCATACAGCACTATCTCCAAGGGCCACATGGTCTTGTATTGTACTGGTAACTCTGCAACTTGCTTCTGCAATAGTCTACCCTCTGCCTTTCTTTAAATGACCCTTTCAAAACCTCATGGGTCTTCAGAGCTTCCAGAACCACTGACAAGTTGACCTCAGAGAACCAACCTGATACCTCCACCGTCTCCCTAAACCTGTTTCTGACTGCCAGGTGACAGCAGAAATTTTGGAAAGGCCACATTGTGTCTAACATTGCAGCAACAACAATTGCCTAGCATCACTGCCTTGACTTCCTCTCAAATTATAGGAAGTTTTCTTGCTTATGTTATCTAGATCTACTCTGAAATTCTCTCTGTAGATATAGTGCTCGAGGCAGTGTGTACGCCTGGGGCATTGCGCCTATAGGAGCTCTTGCTACGGCAACATGCCTCTGTGCTGTGCTACAGACACACTTCAGCCCAGTATGTGTTTACAAGGTGTGTTACAGACATTGTTAGATATCACACAGATATGGTGTTAGGATAAAACACACTGAAAGACAGAACTACAGAAAATAGTTTTTTTGTTTCATTTATACATTGATCTTTGTGCACCAGATAATTATTTTCTATTCTAGAAATAATAAATGTGAGGCATAACCAATGTTGCATATATTTACCTGCAGAACTCCAATCAGCTTTGAACCCTGCCAAGAAGGGACTGGAAAAATATAATTCTAAATATCCTAAATTGTGATTTATTTATTTTTTTTACTGTAGAAATAAATTGATCAATACCAGGTTTCTTCAAAGCTTGACTATATAGAGGTTTATTAGAAATCTCTCTTCTTGGCTTTGTGGCCAAGAAGGCCAATGGCATCCTGGGGTGTATTAGAAGGGGTGTGGTTAGTGGGTCGAGAGGGGTTCTCCTCCCCTTCTACTCTGCCTTGGTGAGGCCGCGTCTAGAGTACTGTGTCCAGTTCTGGGCCCCACAGTTCAAGGACAGGGAACTGCTTGAAAGAGTCCAGTGCAGAGCCACAGAGATGGATTAAGGGAGTGGAACATCTCCCTTATGAGGAGAGGCTGAGGGAGCTGGGTCTCTTTAGCTTGGAGAAAAGGAGACTGAGGGGTGACCTCATTAATGTTTATGAATATGTAAAGGGTGAGTGTCAGGAGGATGGAGACAGGCTCTTCTCAGTGATGTCCAGTGATAGGACAAGGTGGAATGGGTGACAGAGCACTGGGACAGGCTGCCCAGAGAGGTTGTGGAGTCTCCTCCTCTGGAGACATTCAAAATCCGACTGGATGCATCCCTGTGTGACCTGCTCTAGGCTGTCCTGCTCTGGCAGGGGGGTTGGACTAGATGATCTTTCAAGGTCCTTTCCAACCCCTAACATTCTGTCATTCTGTGATTCTGTGATATCACACTTTTCCGTTCTGCAGAAGTTGAACAGGTTTTCCTTTCTTCAAGAATACCTACTTTGACATTAGAAGCTAACTTCATGGTACTAACATAGGAAAACAGGGGTTACTTTCTTTTTGGATTTATATTGAAAGTTAAGCTACCATGGAGCGATAACCACCTTTTTCTGTACCAAGTGATTAATAAAGGGTTCAAAATTTATGAAGATCACATGATACACTTATCAAATTTCACTTACAATTCTGTATTTCTCACACAACATTCACTCAACACTTTGCAGGCACTCTTGTAATATCTATAAAGTAGAATCCATAGCCACATAAAAAGGACACAAAACCTCAGTGTTACGGGGGGTTGCCCCTATTCTTTGAATCACCTATATTTAAATAATCCACAGAGAAAAAAGCATTCCGTCTTTTCTTGCCCTGATTAATAATTCTCTTTAGCAGTCTCAACACTATTTCTTTATGATGTGTTTTTTTCTATTTCTTTCAGAAGACATCATTAAGAGATCTAATGTCTTTACTTTTATTTTATTCGTTTTGAAGTATTGGCAATAGACCCAATGTTCAATTCAGCCACATTCTTCACTGTGGTCCCCCCCTTTCATTGAGATCACAGTTCTACCTTCCAGCTGATTTATACTTCCATTCTTTCTGCTTAATGATTCAGAAAATAGACTCTCATTGAAAAAAAAAAAGAATTCTATGTAGTGTTCAGCTGAGGTGCAACCCTTTTAAATGTCTTTCTGACAGAGTCCAGTATGCTTTATAGAAGGACTATTCACAATTTACACAGTTAATATCCAAGAAAGAAAAATGAGTACTAAAACTTCATAAAAGAACTGTAGATATATGAAGTCAGCAGAGAGACACATTTGACCCGGCCCTCCAGTACTGGACGGCGCTGCCACCTGTCTTCCTGCCTGCAGGAAGTTCTGTTCAGTTGATATTGATGAATTTGAATAGTTGGTTTTAAATCTTCTTAAAACTGATTGTTTTACTGAGTAGATATTTCAGGCACACTAGACAGCTGTATTAAATGTTTTTCTTTGTGATTTGATTACTTACAGTACATTGAGTTTTAATGCATCATCCACTGTTAACTCTGGTTTGATAGTATCTTGGCTGGTTACAATCCAGTGTTATTACAACATGATTTGCAGGCAGCTGAGAGTAAGCTCTGGATTCTGCCATATATGTTATCAGAAATTCAATGTTCTTACATATCACAGAACAGAAAAATTCCATATAACATACAGCTTTATAATATAGCTTAATTGTCAGTAGGAAATATTATTTGAAAATAATGAATAAGCACGATAAATAATAAAGTATGGATGCATGAGAAAAAAAAAACAAACACAAAAAAAATTCCAGCTACAGAAGTCTTTTCCCACTATAAAAGTCTTTGTCTGTATACAGACCATTCCAGTGCAGATAACCAAGATGAATTTTATTGGATTAATCCTCCTAGTGAAAGTCATTTGTTTTGTTCTAACACCATTAATAATATTGAATCTATCCACTGCAGCACAAGGACACTCTAGAAGGAGGACACCACCACAGTTCACCACTTGTTAATTAAGGGTGCTTCTTCTTACCATAATATTTTTATCCTGCCAACTACCTCCTTTATTTCTTCAGTCCAGTATTAATGTCAAATCTTGAAAATATTCAGTCACTTTAAAATCTTTTATACAAGGAAATAATTTTACACAAATCATTTTCTTTCTAAATACTTGAACTTATGAGAGGTCTAGTATGTTCTTGTAGCACTTACTTAGAAAGCCTGTTTCTAAGTAGCTACCTTTACTCTCAAATAACACTACTGTCTTATCAAAGGGAAGACAAAATTAATCTGTAGTTCTGAGGAGGAATAGCTAGACTGTTATAAAAAAAAAAATCATAAAACTTTTATATGTAAGCACATCAAGCTCTGGTTATGCCATTTCAGATACTGGGCTTCTGATAACATCTGAAAGTCAGATAGAAAAAAATTTCAAATATTCTTGTAAAAATACTTTAATTAGGGGAAATATTTAATATGGAAACATCTATTTCATTGATAAACTATCATAAAAGTTAACCAAGTATGTTCTGCAGGATTCTACTTAAACAGAAATGATGTTTTCCCTCCGAATTTCCAAGAGCATATTCTCTCCTGTGTGACAAGAAGAACAAGGCTTCAGTGTTCAGGCATCTCAACTGCAGGACTGCACTATTACAGCAGAACTCTCACCATTCTCCCAAAGAACAAAACTTCACATTATTTCTACTATGTTATTTTCAGTGAGCTATGATGAGCAAAAGTGTAATAAGAAACTATTTCAGGGGGAAAAAAAATCAATAGATTGTACAGGTAATGAGAAGACAATACAGATGTTTAAGTCCATTTCCATGACAGGTTTTTTTCTGTCCCATATGATAACAATAAATGATATTATCCAGGAGCCTTTAATTCACTTTCGTTTTCAAATGTATATTGCAACTTTAAATTTAAGGACATTTATATCTTCTGCCTCATAACTTTGAAAATTTGTGCTGGAAGAGACACAAAATGACATTTATCTGGAGTGATATTCCTTGGGTCATAGTTATTAAGCTATTGCACTAAAAAAGGGATATCATTGATTACCTCCAGTTTTATTTTTAAAGAGCTCAATGAACCGTAATTATTTCTCTTAAATAAAAAACACAGGCCTCTGATAAGTTTGAAGTATAGCTTCTGAGCTACCAGAAAAGCATCTCAAAACTCCAGGCTGAGGTCTGGGGGATGAGAGAGGCTCTTTCAGTGAATTACAAGGTACTTCTATCTCATTATTTTCCTTTCTGACTAGTTCTGTATAACCACATACCAAAGCATAACAGTGTAATACATCTCAGTATTTGGTAATCTGATGCTTTAAATCCTGCTCTGTGATGTCAACACTGTCCAAGAGCCACAAAGGGAGTATAGGAGCTTTAAACAAATATTCTGTCCACCCATACTGTATGTCTAGACCTCATTTCAGGAAACATACAAAATTGCTGTCTACCTGCTCAGGCTTTGCAGTTCTGTAGCATGCGACCGCATACAAAATAAAACGTTATGCTCAGGGAGTCCCAACAGAAAGCAAAAGCTTTCTGGGTAGCAAACCAAAAATCCTTCCATTACTAAAATAATTACTCTTCACTCAGAGCTATAAAGTAACAGGGAACCAGTAAATGACTTCACATAATCTTTGTCTTATTTCATCACACATGCCTGTCCTGGATAAAGAAGGTAGTGGCAGTTCTGCTATAAACTCCTAGCCTTGATGTCCAAAAAAATGCCCGGAATGTGCTCAGAATTACCCCAATGGGAAACAGCAAAGTCATAAGGTCTACAGGTGCTTAAAAGTCACAGCCAAGCAATAATACAAATATTCTAGAGACTTCTGGATCTAGATGCATTTAAAGTTGGACTTTATGTGAACTTTGAAGCACAGAGTTTTCTGATACAAACAGTACAGATAAAAGCTTGTAATTCTTCATACTCTGAGGAATTTACCACCTCTACAGTTTTATCAAGCCTCATTCACACTGAATCAATGGAATATGTATAGAAAACAAGGTTGCTACGTGGTTTAGAGGAAACATTACAATCTTCATAAATTTAGACTTTTTTATGCAAAATTACTTTGCATCACCAGAAGCTGCCTAAAAACAACAGTGTACATTCTGAAATGTGAAATAACCAACCACCCAGTTTTCAATGTAGATTTCACAGGAAAGTGCATCAAAGGAGTGAGTGTGCTTAAAAAGAAACAAACAAACAGAGGGAATCTGCTATTGCCAAAACCCTTCCTCTATGTACACAGGAAATTTCGCAGAAAAACTCACTAAAAAAGAAATCATTGTCAGCAAACAGCTCTAAATTAGTATTTCCACAAACAATCTATCTTAAGTGCATGTCAACATTTGCATTCTTTTTCTCTAAACAAAATTGACACTTCTAGAAATAATAGTTTTGTTTTAACAATCTAGTTTTTCAGAGCAAAGAAATTTCTATGGAGTCAGTTCATCCAAGCCTTAAGGATTACCTGAGGGGTGTGGGTCAGACAAGGAGTAAAGCCAGGACCCTGAATTTTAGGAAAGCAAAATTCCATCTCTTCAAGAAATTAGTCAATAGGATGCCCTGGCAAAGGGACAAGAGGGCAGAACAGAGCTGGCAGATCTTCAAGGACACTTTCCATAGAGCATAAGACCTCGTAATCCCCTGGACAAGAAATAGGACAAGAAGGGCAAGAGATGGGTATGGCTGAGTCAGGACCTGCTGGTCAGACTGGGGGGCAAGAAGGAAATGCAGAGGCAGTGGGAGCAGGAACAGGTAA
>VZRW01003358.1:29187-115593 GCA_013398125.1 Aegotheles bennettii | reverse complement strand
ATCCCCTCATCAAATATATACATTTCTAAAGAATCTCGATTCACCTGGATATAAGACACAATGACAAAATATTGCTCTAGAAAATGTGGGAATAGATAATAGTTTTACAACTTTAATATCTTTAAATGTTGGGTGATTTTTGTGTTCAAGGCTTAGGCTCCATAATGGGGCTTTGGTTTAAAGAACTAAAGCTGTAGATGCATAGAAATATTATTTTGCATGTTTGAGTTTTTCTTGCCTTCAGACTGAATCTAATTCTAGTTTTCTTTGCTATAATTTTCTCAGCTGAAAACAAGAATTTATTTAATTATAACATATTACTATAGAAAAAGCTTTATATGTCACATACAGAAAAAATACAGCTAGTATTAATGTGTTTGAACATTATATATTAATGGCTTGCAGATTAATCATGATGTCAATTAAATAGATTAATTATAAAACATAAAAAAATAATACATCTCTTTCATCTGATTTTTTTTTTAGTGGCTCTTTTTGTTTTTGTTCTTTTCAATCCTTTGTTCTTGAAATGCTGTTCATTATTCAGAACAGTTTGTTTCCAAATTGATTTAATGCCCAATTTTTAAACAGCTTATAGAGCATGCCTGCTAATATATAGGACTATACTCACACTTTTGTTCTTTTACCTCCATCCACTGACTAAATAAAGTAGATAGGACATTATGAAAAAATATGGGCAAATGTGATCATTTAATAAGAGTTAATAGGTTTAATTTAAATTATCCTTAAAACATTTATTCAAAATTATCATAATTGATTCATTTTATATAAAAATTAGATAGCTTATTAATAAAGCCAGAGGAATGTATTTTGGAGTAAGCATACATCACAAATACATCTGCTGTTTGGAATATAGCTTTGTATTTGGATTTGCAGAGAAATTAATATATAATAGACAGTTGACCACAGTGAGAATGTGGGTCGTAATGCATTATTTGGAGAACACAGTGAACATATTGATGAATGTGATCACATTTTTACAGTTTGATTAAAGAGACACCATATTTTAAAAACTGCACAACTCAAACAAAATCCTTTTTGGTCCAGAGAGAATATGAACTCTCAACTTCTGGCAGCACACAGGTTTACTCCAGGGAGACTAAAGTAACAAGGCAGCAAAGTAACGAGCATAGGACATGAAGCTTTCAATGAGAGTGAAAACCCTGGTTACAAAACACAGTACTGTGCTGCATAGCTGTCAAAGTTGCCAATCACATCTCAAAAGTTCAGTTTTATATGCTAGGCAGACATATATCTACATACACACTCACACACTTATGTCTATTTTTGAGACATCCAAGTCCTATACTGTAGTGTATAAATCAATATTGCAAAAGTCGTAAATGTTTATGGACACAATAGCTGCTTCCTTAGCTGCAGGTAAGTAGTTAACTGGCAAGAGCTGTGGTAAGACTGCTGATCTCAGAGAGCAATGGCTGTTGGACGTAGTTCACCACAACAGTGTGAGGAGATATTGCCAGGAGGCCAGACCCAGAAAAACTGTGAAAAAGGGAGAAACAGGTTAAGGGCAAATAAGAAAATGGGAAGATGGGTTCCTTGTGGTCCTTGCAGTGCTTAAAGGGACTTTGATCAGAATATCAAAAGAGAAAGTTCTGAATGGCTGCTGTGCCCCTATGAGCTGCCACACCTGGCAGAGCAAGCCCTCACAGAAGACCTTCGTAAGGAACAGGAGCAATATTTATCGCGCTTTCCATGTTTCTGCTTAATCTCTCAATAGTGACTGCAATGGCCAAAAGATTTTTTTTTATAAAGGATTGTGTTTTCTGAAAGTGTTTTTGTATTCTTTCTACTTGCACTGTGGAAATAGTGAGCATAACCTATCTGCTACTAGGGAAAAAAGTTCTCAGATATGCAATGTCTTATTACAATACAACTATAGGAGTACTTTTTTAGCCTATAGCTATATCAGATTGCAAGTAAAAGTTATTCACACAGTCTTAGTATACAAATTAATACTCTTTATAAAATGAAATTTTTAAAAAGGTTAATTCTTCACTGTCATTCCATTATTTCTAATTCTTGCTCTTCTATATCTTCTTCTATCAATGTATCTGAAAGCTTTTGTGTAATGATGCATAACCTAGTGTCTGAATCTCAATTGGCCTCTTATTCAGTGCTTTGTCCTGTGCCCTTTTCCCTCTCCTCTTCTTTACATTATAAATACTTCAGGGAATAGAACATTCTTTATTTATATTTGTACAGTGCTATGTTAATATAAAGTGCCATAAGTATACGTTGGTTTTAAATATTTATACTCCACTCATAAAATTCAATGCAGTCAGCAAATCCTGAAGTAGAGGATCAAAATTTCCCGAAATGCCTCTCCCACAAGCATCTTTGGAAGGACCTTTTTTTATCTTTCACAAAGAGGTAGATGGAAGAATTTAAATATTTAATAGATTTTTATTTCACAGGCTGCCATGTTTTTTTCTATAAATAAAATGCTTTTCCAAATGAAATATTGAGGTGTGTTTTGTCTATATGAAATTATCTTTATATCTACTGCACCAACTCTGTTCATGAGAGAACTACACTGATATAAGAAAATAGTATATTCCCTGTTTATTCAAATCACTTTTAATTTTGTTAAAAATGTATTTTTATTCTGTATTTTATATCTAGTTTATTTGTATAGTTCTGACTTCCAGGAATATCCAATGTTCATGATGAACAGGAATACAGTTTTGTAGTTTTTAGCCAGTTAAGAACTTCCAAGTCAATCTGAGTTTTGACTAAAGAAGATTTGCAAGATTAGGGACAAAACTTGAATTTTAATTTTGTCTCAACTCTTCCTAGGCAGCAAAATAAACATGAGTAATAATAAAGACATTTCAATTTCCCAAAACATTACCCACAGTTTAATGATGTGTAATAAACCTAGATTCCCATCCTGTTCTAAATCAAATCAGAAATCCTCCACTGACTCTGAAGAGGTTAGAGCTGGGATTGTAAAGCTCAAGGAAAAACAAAACAAAACAAAACAAAAACTTTTTGAGCAAAAATCTGCTGATTTAGGACCTAATTGACAAAAGTACTTTGGTATTGAGTCCAGGGTCATCTGAAATCTCAGCCTCCAGACATTTTGCCAAACATATGCTTAAAAATTTTAAATGCATTACTGGATTTGACACCCAAGTTCCTGAAGGGCCTGAAATTCTGCTTCTAAACACACCTGGAAATGTTCAGTTGAGTCTCTTAATAGATTAACTCTTATCTCATATTTCAATTCTACTAGGTTATACGGAATAGACAACTACAAGCTTACCTTATCTAAGAGAGAGAATACAATAAATACTCTGCTTTGAAGTTCAAGTGCTTTTCAGATACTCTCTAAGAATTAACCTTAAGCCTTTGCAATTTCAGTGGCATCAATTTGTCAGAGGATGGGTCAGACATGACATATTTTTGGTATACCAGTACCTAATAGGTTTGTTTGTTTTCTTCTCAGGGCACATTGAATCCCTACTGTGTGCTGTGGGATGATTCAAGAACGTAAGTGACAGATGTTTGCTTCTATTGCTATGGTTCAAATATTACAAAGTACCTAACAATATTTAAGTAGTTGGTCAGTAAACTGGTTGGTATGAGGCAGGGAAAATGAACCTTTCACAGAGTGAAAGTACTGGATTCTCCAGTCAATTGGCTTCCTTTCTGTAGCTATGTAAATTGAAATAATACAATATCTCACAAGGAAGAAATTACTCTCCTAGTAGTTTTAATCTGCTTTTTCAAGATTGAAATGAGGATGTCTAAGAACTGTATTTCCTTGGTCGTAGTTGCTGGGCAACAGGCAAGTGGATAAACGATCAGACATAAGTAAGGAAGGCTCCTATTTCAGTTACTGCAGGGAGAAATATAATTTTCAAGTGTAATACCCACAGCAATCTTCATTTTAGTGGATGCAAATTTTCATTTTAGTTTAGTAAAATAATAGAGGTATACTAAATAGTGAAAGCTTTATAACAATCTTCTGCTACTTTTTTCAGTGCGTGTCCCTTGTGTAGTGAAACAGAAAATGCCACTGTAAAGAAGTAAGACAGTAAAATCAGTGTGGTTTATAAAGAATTTCAAGTTTATGCAGCTGTAATTTGCTGCATTAATCTTTCACAGTAACTCTCCCATTAAAGTCAAGGTGGACTTTGCCTAAATACAGATTAAGCATTTCAAGAAGGATCCCTATGTGGTTGCCATATTATTTTTTTTTAAAGATGGTGTTTTAATTCTCGTCCAGTTATATTATATATTGCTTATACTACAGACATCGTCAGTGTAAATTGTTTGCCTGTGATTTTGTGGGTGCTTTTATCCTTGAACCTGGGTTTACATAAGTACACTGATGACAGAGAAACAACATTATAGTATAGAAATGAGAAAATTTTGACATAATACTGGAAATTATTCCAAATACAAGTAGCACCGTGGTCATTGCCTCTAAGAAAGAATCATAATGCATTTATTTGCCAGCAATATCATAATGTTCTATTTCTGTAAAATATATGGACTGAAGTACACAAAAGACTTAATATTATGTATTATTAATTGCACATGAAATGCAAAACAATTGAAACATGTTCTTTGTTTCTTCACAATGTTTTGCTTACACAATAGTAGTACAGTGCTTTATTTGCCATTTTTCACATGCATTACTTTAAGCACTGTGTATTTAGAACACATGCTCTGATTTCCCTGCTGTAGTCCAGAATATCAAAGACACGCTTTCATGGAATTAAACTAATAAAAAAAAAAAAAAGAAAAAAAGCATGCTGTGAACTTAACAATGCGATTAAAATATTTCATGCAGATATTCAGGGTGAATGTGTGAAGCAATTGCAACCAAATGAATTTTGTGCTTGCCATTTGTTTTGCACGCATTTCTCTTAATATCATTAATAGAGAAGTTTAATGCAACATGTTAGTACTGGTTTCAGTATGCTTCAGAATCTGGATAGAAAAGTGAACTTTCAAAACACCTAAAATGTACATAAAACTTACATAAGTCTGAGGTTTAGAGGAAAAAACACATGGTTTTGTTTTATGAGGGATATCTTTTCTAGTCATATTATTTAATAGTAGCTATTGAAGATATTGAAAATGTGAAATATTTGAAGATTGGGGGTATTCTTGGAGATTCATCAGTTTTGAAAAGTGATATGAGCCATCAAATATTCACAGTAAGATATGATGTATCAGTAAGGTCTTCATGGACACCACAGTCATTAGTTTTACACATGTATATGTGTTCTTTTATGAGAATGTTATATTATCTCCTACCTGAGTGGGTAATAGGAAAAGCACAATTTAACTTTTTTCCCTCCATTCTGTAGGAAAAGAATTCTAATGCTAATTGTAGGAACATTAGTAGATTCATAATTTTATTTTTGTAATGCTGTTTCTTTTGGAGCATTTTATTTGTATTTATTCAGGAATAGTTCAGAATTTGTATCCTGAGACCATAAATTTAAAAATTTTATTAAAGCTCTATAATGCTGTATCTGTTCCTATAATTTATAAATATTAATAAATAAATATGTAGAGGACTATACAATTGGTTAGGTGCTCATGATGATGTTGGGTTCATAGTGGCTTGTTTTTCTTCCATTTTTTTCCACGTTTTTCTAAGCCACAGGAATTAGCCACAATCTAGGCAATTGGATTTGATGGATTAATATCCTCATCTGCACTGGAAATCCTAGAGTTGTGCTGTGCTGGTGTCCTTCCAAACTGGGTAATTTTTGCATAATCATGATTTGGCAAGCATTTTGGAATAAAGCCATCAAAAAGTAGTCTGCTTTTACTTGAAGGTGCTTAACTAATGAGAAGTCTGCCCTGAGATAGGTGTGATTAAGTGCTTTTTCAAAAGAAAACTGTGTTTGCTTTTATCATTGGCATACAGCCAGCAGTAACATCTAACGGGTTTTGCCACCTTTTTGGCCACTTCTCTCACATTTTTACCTGCATGCATTGCAAGATCACATTTGGTAAATGATACTTCTTCCACTGATCTTGTTTAATATTTCCCCAACAGCAGGGGAAGCTTTGTCTAGCTGGGTTTTGGGCATGCTTCTCAGGAGATTGATCAGTGATTAGCAGTTCCCTATCATCTGTCCTTGAAGAAAGTTCTAGATCTGTGAGCTGTTTGATCACACCAAATCATCAAACCTATCCTGCTACCATTGTGACAATTTGATCATTCTAACTTTAACAAAAGCAGTTTAATACATTCTTTTTATGAGATTTAGTGATTCTTCCCTGTGATTATATTTTCTAAGGTTTTCCATTTACTAAGCTGGCATGCTTGTGCCCTCTCCATAGGCAGCTAGTCAGATGTGTATACAGTATTGAGACAGTGCAGCTAAAGAATAAAATATATCATGTGTTGTAAAGGGTAAACTCAAATCCAATAATCCAGCAGTTCATTTGATTTGATTCTCGCAACATATAGACCATGTCTGTCTGTGTTGGTTAAAACCAGGTTGTTAATGAGTTCTGGTGTTTCCTTTGATATTTTCAGTTTCCCTACATGAAGCTGATAGCATCAATGGTATGTAAGTGGTGATTTCCCACCCCCATCCCCCTTCAGAAATCTGAGTGATATCTTCATTCATTTCAGAAGATTTATTCTAAATATTGCTTTCAGTAAAGTCTTAGGATACTGAATGCTTGTCCTTTCAGTGCATGGGAAAACGTGTGGAATATTTGCAATTGACTTTAAGGGGAGAAACAATTTAGTTTCTTAAACCAAACAATCTAAAACTCAAGAAAGAGTTGTAACTTTTCTGCTTTGTATTGTCTGGCACGAACAAACTTTCCCTGCTGTCAGGAACTGTTAGTGATACATTAGTTCCAGTGTCTCAGTCCACAAAAAGAAAGTTGATCAGGTACTAGGATTGCCTTTCCCAGCCCACAGAAGTGATTTTAAAGATTTTAAGATGAAGCTAAACTTCTGTAAGTTTTTATTCTGTCCTTCCTTTCTGGAAAGGAAAAGGAGAAGGGAGAAGGAGGCAGCAGGCACAGTCTCAACCAGCAAGTAATCCAATGGTTAGAGTATTTACTTGGGGACCTCAGGGACCAGCCCTTCAATTTCTTTACAGGAATTACTTGAGGAGTTTGAAACACACTTTTTCAGCCTCACAGGTGCAGCCCATACCCACTGAACTGTTAGGTCCTCTGGAGTGTTACTTACAACGTGTTCTGCTGGAACTCTGCCATATTACTTAGGAAAATATTCATTCCCAGTACCTCTATATTTAATTTTACCCCTCTTTTCATGTGTTTGTCACCATACCACAACTAAATCCTGTTGATACCACTGTCAGTTTTGCTTTATGTAAGTCTGGGCAAGGCTGTGTAAGCACAGAGGAACAAATAATCCTTATAATATACACACATGCATTTCCATATTTTAAATGCCATTTACTGTGGCAGTTTTGTAGGCTGTTCTGAACAGTTGCCTTGAACTTTGTTGCATTCTCTGATGCTTGTGTCTGTGGCCTGACAAAGTTAGTCACTTGTCTTAGTGGACCCAGCCCCTGGATTCTTGAACCAGGGTGCAGAATTCAAAACACAGTAAGAGCCTGGAAGCTAAGTGCCACAGTGCTGAGCATCGCAAGTACCATCCTCACATGCAACCCTCAGCTAACACCATCACAATGAGGGCATGGAAGATGGGGTGGACATGGTGATTTACTGAAAGGAGGGGACTTCTCACATGGCAGCTTCGACAGTCACTGACTGATTAGCAAAACAATGCAGCTGGTGTTCATTCTTTTAGAAATGTGTTGGAGGTAATGTGGGCACATGTGTTCTCCACAGGACACTGTCAGTTGTTGCTGGTTTGCTCTACAGCTATACACAGTGCAACATGACATCTCACAGCACTGGTTAAGGAAAGAGTTTTAGCATTCTGGGGCTCTTTTCTGCCAGTTGCTGTAGATCGATAACAGTATTGACAGCCTTTTATTTGTCCATATGTGCGCTCATAGCAGTTTGTGCCTGCTGAATATACAACTGGCAGAAGTACAATGCAATTAGCTGAAATCTTAATACTGCAAGGATTTTGACCTGATTCAGTTTTAGTTTAGGGCGAGTGGTAGATCTGCTCTATTTTTTTCCATTGCCATAAAAATTTACATTGACAGTGGCTTAGATTTTCTACCCTGAAGCTATGTGAAACTACGAATCCCTATATATGAGAAATGAGAAATTGTATACATTTATGTAACTTCAGGATTTCATTCCAGACATATTATAACATCCTTCATTAAAAAGAGGGTTAAAAAAAGTTTGCAATTACTTTTTAAAAATTATCCCCTAGAGTTTTTATTTTTCTCCCATTGTTGCTGTATACAATTGTGAAGAAATAGTCCATAAAGGAATTTGTTCAATGCAAATAAGGAAGAGTCTGCCAGTTAATTGTGATTTTCTCACATATTTGCCTATAGGGCAGAATGTCACTCATCTTTAGGATATCAGCATATCAGCAAAACCACTTTTGCATTTTGTTGTCTTGTGATAAAATTTACAGGGAAAATTGGTCTGCTTTGTCCCTCTCCTCTCCACTTTGTTTTTTAAACCTATCGTGATGTATCATTACAATTATTCTTTGTTTGGCCTAGCCTTGCAAACCTTTGAAAATAAGTTCAAGAAGACTGTTTACAACTCACATAAAAATATCTCAAGCTAATCATCAATAGTTAGAATATCCTAAATCAGAATTTGCTTCTGGAAATAGGAATAGTAGCCTCTCCTTATTTTATATGACTTTACAGTCATATTATTTTTGTTACCAGGAAAATATGGAGGAAATAGATTTTTCTATAAGTAGAATAAAAATTGAATGAGAGTAATTAATCTAAGTATAGTTTGGCAATATATGCCAGCTAAAGCTTTGCCTGTTCCATTGACTTCAGTCAGACTTGTTGGTCCAGCTTTTCAGTCAGACTTTGCTTCTTTAGTATTTTTCAAGGCATAAAATTTGCTTTGCATGTTAGCTTATATGATTATGTTTGTGAATGTAATGTAAGAGTTAACATTAATGGACTTATTCAAAAGATAAATGCCACCTAGAGTACCTACTTTTATGAAGAACTTTTTGTAATGGAAGCTGTATAGTAGCACACTACATACTCTTGGGACTCTTGCATAAAGGCTTGAAAGACTCTACAGAGTCATATTCTTTTTCATTGAAACAGTATGGAGTGAAAAACCTGATCCAAACTCCCTTGCAAACAATGAGAATTGACTGATTTGAATCAGATCAGATCAAGTTGCAAACCACTGCTCAAGCCATGCAAGGATATTTAAATTTACAAACTGCTAAGATTATACTGTCATACAGGAATATTTAGTTCTGAAATACTTATGTTTTGTACAATATAAAATGGAGTGTCTTTCTATTGAAAGAGAGTCAGACCAAAATTTTCTTTGCTCAAGTCATACACAAAATGAATCAGTATATATGGGAGGAATTTATAATTTAGTTCTTTATAACACTGCTCTTCACTAACACCTACACAACCATGAACAGAGCTTACATGACCTGCTGAGATTTACAGCAAAAAAAGGAAATTAAATTAATTCTTGCTAATAAGTTCACTTTCTTTTTAATTTTTACCGAGTGATTAATCAACTTCATTTGTTTAGAACTCAATTACTATTTATTGCCTTTATGTAAATGTAGATTTTCAGAAACTAAAAATAGTGGTTTCATGCAACATCAGGCAATTATAATCCTGCAATATGAATAAAAAGAACTAGTGGTTGTATCTTCATAATCAAATTTAAATAGTTGAATAGGACTTCTTACAGATTTTTTAGCGTATAATGAGGGTAGCAGATAATTAAGCAGTTTGAATAAACTTTAGAACAGAAAACAAGTTGGTCATCATTTTGTTTTGTATCTGTGTTTCCAGAAAAATTCATGCATGTTACCAAGTCAAATAAAATGTGATCACTGTTTTCCCCTGGTAATACCTCACTAAGAAATGCAGTATATAGGATCTGTGAATCCATCATAGTGTTGGGCTTGGACTGACTCTTGTGGGGGAAAACAGTGTTCTCCAAATTCAATACAGCTTCTAAAAGTACAATATAGGACAATTACAACTGTGACAGTTTAACAAACTTTCTCATTTATGTCATGTAACTCTTAAAGTGTGTTACACCTGTAGATTCAAAAGCAATTTAACACAGGAGTTGGTATTGTCTTCCCTGGTTTACAGATAGGGGAAACTAGGGCATAATGAAAGCAAAGCTGTTTGTCCAGGCCTGGCATAGTTAGAGTTACAAATTCCTGAGTCCTAGCTGAGAATGCTTCCTAGCTGTTCTCAAAGCCAATATCATTTCCCTGCCATGATGGAGAACTCTAAAGGTTCAATAGTTTTATAATTATATTTCAATTTTTTTCTCATTCATTCTGATGATCTCATGACTTGCCAGTTCTTGAGAATTTAATTCTGATTATCCAACACAAGTAGTACAGCAGCACTAGAGGTCCTTGTATTATGCCATCCTTAAAAAAACCCTAAAAACTACTTGTGTCACCCAAGAAGATTAAAAACCTGAGAACTATTGCTTATCCATGTGAGAAGGAGCTGTGGAAAGTACCCTTCTGCCATTCTTTCCTATTCCTTTGACAACATTGGCATAGTGCATAAATTGCTTATAGGTAAATCATGTTGTGTAGTTTCACACAGACATATATTTGTTTCTTTTAAACTTATTTGCAGTCAGTATAAAAAAGACAGAACTACAACTGGTATGAATACACCTACTTTTAGTAGTATTATAAGGAGAATATAATACAAAGTATTTTTGAGTACTAGCAGAGTATAGGATTGCTTGCCTTTGCTTCCAAATGCATGGATTTAAATCTGATTGAAGTCTTCTGAATTAATAACTACTCTGTCTGATAAATCCAACATCATGTAATTCATCAAAGTCTGGTCTGTCTTTCTACAGGAAAGGTGTTTGCATGGCAATATGACCTTAAAAGAAGTCTTTGGAATAATGTTTTGAAATGCATCTTAGAGACTGTTCCCCAGCTGGTTTTGAATTGTCAACACTGAAATCATATCTCTGCCTGACAAAACTGTAAAACTTCACCAAAAACAATCAAAGACATGTTCAGTTTAAATCTACCACATTTTATCTAGTGCTGTCACAAGTATACGCCTTTAATGCTGGATCAACATCTCACTGACGTCACAGGCATCTTAACACGTAATTAATCCTTTGCTGTATCTCTGTGCCATAGTTGAGCAACATGAGCAGATTTAGTTAAATCTCTTCCTGAATCAGTCACTAGAGGGAAGCAAAGACCTTCACGTGTCTATCCATGACGTCAATCAATGTCTTTATGTCCTCACTGACAAAACCTGGTCAGTATTCAATCTAAAATTTTGGAAAAAGCGTATTTGGTAGAAAGCCACCCTTTGGAAAAAAAACCCAAAAATATATTTATCTATGGTTCATTTCCAGAGGCCATTATCATTAAAAAATATAGAGTTATTTTCATGAATGATGTTTTGAGGATTACAATCTAGACAAGAAGCTTAGTTCAGAATGGATAAAGAAGGTGTGTTTAAGACTTTCATTCTTTGAAGCATCCCAATATTCAGAAAAATGCATTGAAATTTGTGTAGCACAATAGCTATGCACTTGCATCATTTATGTGTGGCAAAACCTAAGATGAAATATTCCAGTTTCTTGATATCTTTTTGTTGATCCTCCCTTAGTTATTCATGTTTCCATTCCTTAGTGTTTTGTCCGTGGTACTCAGAATCTCATTCTGCATAAACAGTTCTTCTGTGTATACCAGGTAAACAGATCAAGAGAACATCAAGTCATTAAATGATGACTAGTTCACTGTGCATGCCATTTCGCCACAGAGAAAGCATTGTGTGTATATGAACTTAAACTTGTCTTCCAGTTATGAGGGGTTATATGTGGGGTTGGTTTACCATATCCTATGCTTTTGCTGTATTTAATCCAGCCCTGTTCTTACTGAGAGTAGAATTGAATTTACCATTGTTTCCTATGAGCTAGGCTGGTTGAATTATTTCAGAACAGTAGAGGCTAGCATGTTTTCTGACATTTGATTAAAAGAATATACCTGGTATGAATTGAATTTGCCATAAAACTGAAATGTCCAGAAACAAGGATCAAATATTAAAAATAATGTTTTGGGTTTGATCAGTTAAATGTTTTAAAGTTCATAAGAACAATATTTAGACTACTAACCACTTAATTTGAATAGATCTTTTTATTAAGCTTAAACTATGCAGGATGGCCAGACCTTAATGAGAATAATACAAACGGATCACAGGATTTGAACAAGTTAAAATGGAAGGTAATATGCTAGAAGAACAGCTCCAAGCAAACCAATTTCATGAAAATACTTGTGCTGAATAGCTGCTAGATTATTGTTGAATAGACTTTTAGCTGAAATCATGGTGTATTTGTGATGATTTTTCAATGTTATCATCATCTCTGATAGTGTTGAGCAAGAGAGATTTCTTGCATAGCTTGTTAACTAAATGTAAGATACATACAGATTGAAGTGCAGATACTGGGGATAACATCCTGCAATCCATGAGATTATTCTAATCAATGGAGAATATAATATGATTCTAAATGTCACAGGCTATGGTTATGATTCCAAATGCTACATGTTATCCTAATGATGTGTTTTCTAGTGATTGTCTCCTCTGTTCCATCTGCTCATAACTGTGGAAGCAGAGCAAAATGTTTGTCTTTTAAATTACAGAAATATCCTTGCATATATCAAAAGCATGAACTAAAATGCCATCAGGTTACTATCAGTTCATCACTTAAAATAAATATGTTCCTGATGTCAAGTTTGCCAAGAGATCCATTGAAGGCCCAGACTTAAACAGTATGCCAGATTGGGATCATAGAACCAGAATCATTATACAAGTATTGGCACAAACCCAGTAGTTATTGCATCAACTTAGAATCATAGAATCATAAAGGTTGGAAGAGACCTTCAAGACCATCCAGTCCAACCGCCTGCCTACATTGCCACTAAACCATATAACACAGTGCCACATCCAGACACCTCTTGAACACCTCCAGGGATAGTGACTCCACCACCTCCCTGGGCAACCTATTCCAATATCTAATCACCCTTACAGTGAAAAAATTTTTTCTAATGCCCAATCTGAATCTTCCCTGCTGCAATTTAAAGCCGTTTCCTCTCGTCCTTTCACTAAGAGCACAGCAGAAGAGACCGACCCCTGCCTCACTACAGCCTCCTTTCAGGAGTTGTAGAGAGCGATGAGGTCCCCCCTCAGTCTCCTCTTCTCCAGACTGAACAACCCCAGCTTCCTCAGTCGTTCCCAATAAGACATGTTTTCCAGTCCCTTCACCAGCTTTGTTGTCCTTCTCTGGACACGCTCCAGAATCTCAGTGTCTTTTTTGGAAGTGAGAGGCCCAAAACTGAACACAGTACTTGAGGTGCGGGCTCACCAGTGCCAAGTACAGGGGGACAGTCACTTCCCTATTCCTGCTGGCCACACTGTTCTTGATGCAGGCCAAGATGCCATTGGCCTTCTTGGCCACCTGGGCACACTGCTGGCTCATATGCAGCTGGCTGTCAATCAGCACCCCCAAGTCCCTTTCTGCTGAGCAGCTTTCCAGCCACTCTTTCCTGAGCCTGTATCAATGCCTGGCATTGTTGTGACCCAAGTGCAGGACCTAGCACTTGACTTTATTGAACCTAATCCCATTGGCCTCTGCCTGTTGATCCAGCCTGTTCAGATCTCTCTGCAGAGCCTTCCTTCCCTCAAGCAGATCAACATTTCCACCTATATAAGTGTCATCTGCAAACTTAGTAAGGGTACACTCTATCCTCTCCTCTAGATGATCAATAAAGATATTAAACAGAACTGGCCCCAACACCAAGACCCGGAGAACACCACTAGTAACCACCTGGATTTAGTTCCTTTAACCACAACTCTCTAGGTTCGTCCTTCCAGCCAGTTTTTCACCCAGCGAAGAGCATACCCATCCAAGCCATGGACAGTCAGTTTTCTTAGGAGAATGCTGTGGGTAACAGTGTCAAATGCTTTACTGAAGTCTAGATAGACCACATCCACAGCCTCGTCTACTAAGCGGGTTCACTTTGTCATAGAATGAGATCAGGTTGGTCAGATAGGACCTCCCTTTCATAAACCCATGTTGACTGGGTCTGATCCCCCTGATTGTCCTGCACATGCCATGTGATGACACACAGGATGATCTGTTCCATGACCTTGCCCAGTACTGAGGTCAGGCTGACAGGCCTGTAGTTCCGCGGATCATCCTTCCGACTGTTCCTGTAGATGGATGTTATATTTGCCAATTTCCAGTCAGTTGAAACTTCTCCAGTTTACCAGGACTGCTGGTAAATGATTGAAAGTAGCTTGGCAAGTTCTTTCTTCAGCTCCCTCATTACTCTGGGGTGGATTCCATCTGGGGTGGAATAGGCCCATAGACTCGTGGGTGTCCAGTTGGTGTAGGAGGTCACTAAACATTTCCTCATGAATTACAGGGGCTCCACTCAGCTCTCCATTCCTAACTTGTACATTCGAGTTCTACTAAATTGAACAGCAATAATCAAGGGATTGCATGTACTGACATATAGAACAATACAGAACCAGAAAAACAGAATCACTTCTTATAATGAATTTGACATATTTGTGTGCTTAGCCTGTAGAGTACATTAGTTTGACCAGACTTAAAACTAAATCATTTAGGTTTATACTACTTCATGACTGCAATTTTGACTGAGATATCTATTCAATGTCTTTTTAAAATGTCAGTGGAGTACTTCCTTCGATATCTGCTTAGTTTTACATGGTTATTCACAAAAAGAAGCTATGATTTTAATATAATATCAAAATAGCTTAACATTTAAATATGTCAAATGTCAGATAATAACACAAAACTAAAAGATTTATTTAAAACAAAAAAAGAGCAATTTCATTTGAATAACTTCTGATTGCATTTAATCAACATAGTGCCATGTAGCTAGAACAGGAATTCTAAAATGAGAAGAATGAAAGAGTCATCAGTGTTCAGGAGATGGTCTAATCTCTTTTTAAACATATTACACTTTGAAAGTTGTAGCATGTACAGGAAGAAGTCAATAGTATCTTTTTCTATGCACATCACTCATCTTCAGCCCGTTCTTCTCCTCCCTTCTCCTTTTTCTTGTAAGAGGACAGTTAAACCTCTGATGTTTCAGGTACACAAATTGTGTGTATAGTCACACACATACTTCATCATTTCACATACATGCAGACATTAAAATCTTTGAGGGACAGAACATGTAAAACATATTTACCAGCACTACTCTAAGAAGCAAAACTGAAAATATGAAACATCATTTTCTTGATTGTACTACACAGCAAGGCATGCTCTGCGTAGTGCAGTACATATTTATCTGATCTTAGATTCTACAAGCTCTAAATGTTATTTATATTAGATACCATATACTGATCTTGAAATAACACACTCTAATGTAAGTTACATTGCATCTTCTTCATTGTAAATGCAGGAGAAAATGATGCTAAATTTACCAAAAACATATGTTTTTATATATATATATTTATATAAGTCCTTACTTTCCCTGTGCAGTCGACTGCTGGAATGTGTACTGTTGTTGTTTTTCATCTGAAGCAGACCATTCTGTTTTCATATTTTTTCTAATTGATTTACACAAGAAAACTCTGACCAGATGCAACATTCTTTTTGTCTGTTTTTCCAATAAAAAAAATTTCATCAGGGTCAAGGAAATATACAGATGTCTATATATCATAATGAGTCAGTGTTTCAGCCAAAATTAGAGCACAATGTGCTGTTAGGACAACAATCTGGTGACCTAGCCACTAGATTACCCATCTTTATTTAGTCTAGAAAATGTGTAGCACTTGTAAACAAACCCATGTGGTCCTGGCTTCGCAACATCTCTTGTGTTGTAAGGAACCATGAAAGACTATGGTGTAAGTGCATGACTATCTAAGAGTTACGATACAAGTTGAAATCCCAGACAAAAAGCATCACTATTTCGTCACTTACTCTTAGAGGACCAAAGTTGGTTGTTCAGACAGTTGTGGGAAAGAACTGCGAGTGAGGTGAGAAGATATTTTCTAACACATTCTGCTATGTATAGAGTTTCTATGCTATTGTAGAAAGACTCCTCTTTTCACAACCTCTCTGTGCTCCTGCCATCTCAAACTGTTACCCAAATGTAATTTTATAACCTGTACAACTATTTTTCCTTTTTCTTCATCTAGATCTTTAAATTTTCAGTTGATTTTGATTAATGCAATATTTTCTGAGAAAACATATATCATAAAAACCAAGGATCACCCAGGTCAGTGTTCTGGGGATGGGAATAAGTTTTTTGTATTATTTGTATTTGATTTTAAGTATAGATCATCAGTAGCCAACTTTACTGCTGATGTTTTTAATACTTTCCCTTCTGGATTTATTTATTTTTAAAGTTTTGTTTAAGGGGAGGCATTTTACAAATGCAATCTGATACAAATGTGAGAATGGTATCTTGTTAACAAGAGAAAATATTCAAGCACTTTTTTGCCAGATTTACTGCATTTCAAGTGTCCAAATTAAGTATAGAGGTCTAAAATATAGGCCACTGAAGACAGCAGTATGATTTATTTTCCTTAAACTTGGTCCCAAAATGTTCTGGATAGCCAACTGAGAGATAAGAACTAGGAGAAGTGACTCACAGCAATTAAACAAGACACCTACCCTTTCTGTTAACCAGTCTGCACTGGAAAACCGTATAGAGCTGGGAAATTGGAAATAATTGATCGTAATTGATAATTGATCTACAGAAGATAGGAAACATTTATGGCCTTCAAAGCAGGTGAAGGCAAAGCCACCATAAGACATCACTAGCAGTACTGTATGTAGGAAATTATGTCAATTGCTAACAACAGAATTAACTACAAATTTAATAAAACAAAAACACAAAAATGTATTTGTCTGCCAGTGCCGCAGTCATTGGGTACTTGCTACAGGGAAACTGTCCTCTAGGCTCTATAGACTGTACTGACAAGATTTTCATTGACTATAAACCAAGCGTCTACACCTTGCATACCTATAAGTACCTACATTTAGAAGTTTCAACACCAAACTGAATCCTGCCCTATGTATCAATTTTCACCTCAGGATATGGATTGCCAAATTATGTCCTTGGGGTAAACACATACTTAATAAAAAGATGAGGATGACCTTTTGCAAAATAACCTGAAGTTAAAGTCTTTGTGAGAGTTCTAGGGTTTCTAAGCCCTCTTCAGTCTGAGAAGGCTCAAACTCACAGCATTTCCTTCCTAGGAGAGAGCCCTCGCCTGGAGCCCTGACCAGCCACTCCAGCAAGTTAGACAGCTTCATTGGCCCAACTTAAATGCCTCTGTGTAAACACACACAGCATGGGGAATAAACAGGAATTAGACTTGTGCAAGTGTCTGCAGGGCTATGATCTTCTTGGCATCCCAGAGATGTGGTGGGATGGCTCCTGTGACTGAAGTGTTGGAATGGAAGGTTACAGGCTCTTTAGGAAGGACAGGCAGGGGAGATGAGGAGGGGCTGTCACCCTCTATGTCAGTGACCAGCTGAAGTGCGTAGAGCTGCACCTGGGGATGGATGAGGAGCCAACCGAAAGCTTATGGATCAAGATTAAAGGCAGAGAAGGGAACATTATAGTGGGTGTCTGCTACAGACTGCCCAACCAGGAAGACTGAGCAGATGAGGCCCTTTACACTTTTTTTTAACTTTTTTTTTTTTTTTAAGCAGATCTGTTTTTCAGTTATCAATTCCTATCATAAAATGCCCATACCATTTATCAGTTGACACAAGCAAAGAATCGATCAGGCTAACACTTCTGGCTATGTGTTCCTCTGCCATACTTTCATAATGATGAGGAGGTCTGAAATATGTGAAGCAGAAAATCTAGTCTCTTTCTGCTTAGTGACACAAACAAAGAACGTAAATGTTGTGATTTATTAATACCAATTGTATCTCAATATTTTTATTGCCCCTTAAATCAGTTCCTAAAGACTAAAAACCCAGAAATAACCTTTTCACTATCTTTTTTAATTGAAGTAGGTGAGGTACTCTAAAAATTAAAAGCTACAACTGAATCACAGNAAAGATCATCTAGTCCAACCCCCCTGCCAGAGCAGGGTCACCTAGAGTACATCACACAGGAACACATCCAGGCGGGTTTTGAATGTCTCCAGCCAAGGAGACTCCACAACCTCTCTGGGCAGCCTGTTCCAGTGCTCTGTCACTCTCACAGTGAAAAAGTTTCTCCTGATATTCACATGGAACCTCCTATGCTCCAGTTTGCAACCACTGCCCCTTGTCCTATCATTGGTCATTACTGTAAAAAGCTTTGCTCCATTGTCCTGACACTCCCCTCTCCCTTACCCAATGATCTGGCATCTTTATTTTCTCATGTATTGAAATTAATTTAACAAGACAGATAGCACTCACACATTCAAAGTAGAACCCATTTAGGTGCAAACATCGTGGTTGTGGGGATTACCTGTTCCAGCAGACAGGACTACATAGCAAGAAAACTAATTAACAATAAAATATTACCAGATTCATTATAACAAGACTTTCATGAATTGTGTCATAAATATTCAAAAACTGGTTTTCTGTACCGTGCACTGAATAATTCCATATGCTATCAAGTTTAGGTTTTGCCTATTCTCAGTTCTCCCTTAAACCTCATATTTTAGCCTCTTCTTCAGTATGCTGTGCAGAACATAAATTCTGATCATCGTTAAATCACATTTTTTTATTACATTTTGTGCAGTCTTTCCAGAAGGATGTGTAAAAATAATGAAATTTTAGTTTGAGGGATATTTTGCCCTTTACATTAATGTAATCAGTGAAACGTGTGGAAACTCCCAAGCAGTTACTTGAGTGGTAAAAAGGCAATGAATAACATAAGGATCATATCTATTTCCAGAAATAAATCTTCTGGTTACCAAATAATTCAATATTTACTTATTTTGCTCTTGTGCGCACAATCAGTTAACTTATAAATACCCATCTAAAGTAATTTTACTTCAACCTATGTGGTTTTTTCTCAATCTTTTTGGGATATTTGTGTATAAAGTAATTTTGAAATACTAAAGTGAGTGTACCTTATCTTTTCAACTTGCTCTCCAACTGGATGAAAATGATAGAATTTTTACAATATATGATGTCAGTGACATGTAGTTTTTTTTCATCACCTAGAAGTACAGATTAGCCCGTATTGGTAATTTTTGGTGGAAAAATAAAACAAAACCATACTATAGCAAAATTCTATATAGCATGTGTTCTACTTGATTATATAAGTAGGTTCATTATCTCCAATCTATGTGAGTTTAGTTTAATATCTGCACGTTAAATGAGCATGTCTGTCAAATTATTGGCACTGTTTGTCTCCCTAAATTTAAGCTCTTACTTTTCTGAACTGAAAGTCTCTTTATTGCTTATGCGCTGAAAGAAAATGTCAGTGGGTGGTTAAGAAGGTCACAATATCACTGTAGCTAAAGTTTAAAAGAAAAAGTAGATATGTTCAATAGCAAGAGTACTCTTGTCCTATAAAACACATCTCAAGTAAGGACAGTGAACAATGATGCCATGCAAAAGCTTGGGAATCTAAACACACACAAGCAGTCCTGTTCATGATTATAAAGGAATTGTTTATTTCTTGATATTGTTATAAATGAGAACTACTTTTACAGGAAAAAATATTTCTAATAGTCTTACTGATCATACAAGACTTCATTTTCTGTTTTACTTCTACACTTCCTTCCTCAGTAAAACTACAGAAACATAATCTAGAAGCCTTTGAACAAAACCTAAATTCATCAACAGACACAGTGGAGTATTTAATACACTGAAACCTTGTGCCCAAACAAGGGCAGTAGAAGTACAGCACTTCTCAGAAAATATACTGCATCAGAATGGCATTGTAGAGTGTCATATTTTCTTTCAGTGACTTCCATTTAACTTTGAATGGGTTTATGACTAAAAACAAACAACAGCTAAACAGTCCGTCCTCATGGTAAAACCTCAGTCAAAGACCTGAAAGTCAAGCAATGTCCTTTCTGCTGATGAGTAATTCTTCCCATTGGAGTGAACTGCCAGTGCTGCTAAAGATGCACCAGAGCTGTGTGCCATGAGATTATTCCTTCTGTACTGAAGTTGCACATTTTGTCTAATTCACTCTCCCTAGTTATAAGAAGCCTATGATGCTCTAAGAATTACTGCTACTACTAAGGTGATACTTGGATCCTAGCCCTTGTCAAGTTCATCTTTAAAAAGGAAAATAATTACCACTTTAGAAATGAGAAATCTGAAGCCCAGCTATGTTCATTTACTTCCACAGTGGTCAAAAAGTAAGGAGAGGGCAGAGACAGATGTTGAACCCACAACCTCTGAGTCTATGTAAACTCCCAGGGATTCTTTAGTGCTGGATTTATAAGAAGTCCCTGAAACAGAATTATCACACCTTTCAGGGAAGAGGCATCATCATTTGGTTAGGATCGGTCTCCGTATTTGTGGTTTTCTGACCCTATGTATTATACTTTCATATGCAGGCTGTGTCACAATTCAACAGGTTATAAAGAGAGTGACCTTCAATCTAGAGTTGCCATATAAGATAATAAGATATGATGCTTCTGAACTCCTTCTGGCTGATGAGGACCTAAAATTCAGGGCTCCCTGTTTCGGGTTAAAGGTGTTTGGGACAGCACTGCTTCTGTCTTTCTGGCAGTTTCATTTAAAAGGGAATCAGCCAGTCATCTGTACGACATAGTTATCTGTGAATGGAAAGTGGAATTTTAAACATTTCCTTTACCAGTTTTCTATTGATTGTTTTATATGTGCTTTACTCAAGACTGCTGTGAATACTGTTCTCAAGCACCTAACTCTCCGTATTCACTGTTCAAGGAAACTTAAACACCTAACTCTCATGCTTGTGAATTTTATCCCCTATGCAATTATTATCATGTTTTTTAAAAACATGGCTTTTTTATACTTACCCACCAGGAACAGTTTCTCAGGTCCCTGGAACCAGTCCAAATTTCTACTGAATCAGTTCTTTTCCTGCTGATCATTTAGTGCCTTTTAAAAGTCAGATGGAACTCAAAAATATTCTGATTTTTTAGTTCACCAAGAAATAATTCTCAGATGTGATTTTCCTGTTTCACCATTTCTCCTGAGACCCACATCTCCGCAGAGTATTAGATTAAGATTGCTTAAACACACATCCTATGAATAGTCTAACTGAAATCTACAAGGGGGCAATATTCAAGAATATCTCTGAGTTTGCACAATTAAAGTCTTCTTAAATTTAGGACTAGAAATTTTGAGATGCTTTGTTAAAAATTAAGTTGGAAGAATTTCCAAAAGATTATTTAAAATCCTCTGTCATATATCCTCAAACCTTCCCATATGTGTACAGATCCTCCCATATGTGTACAGAGAGGTGCAAATTTTCAGAGTATGCATGCTGCTATATATTGTGCTGCTTTCCCATTCTGTGTGGTTTTAAAAGTGAGGAGGAAAACCCTTGTTTGAGAGGGGAAAATGCTAATAAAAGGTGATGATGATGATGATGATGATGATGATGATGATGATGATGATGTTTAGTTAGGAAGACGGTTTTCTCCTCATTCTGAAGTCTTTCTTGTGTGCATAAAAACAGCAACATGTATGTGTGACTAATGCCAATGTTTCAGTGTTGTACTTGTGATGAACTGCAAAATAACACCTACCAAGAAGCATCCCACATTTTGCTATTTCTAGTTTCCTTGATTTCCCTATCCAGTGCTCTATAATGTTGATCACAATATTTCAAGTTTCACTGCAGATGCCAGCTATCTTCAAAGACATGCAAAGGGAAAAATAACATTCCTAATCTATTTCTACACCTAGTCACTGCAGTGTACTGCAGTGTAGAGTCAACATATGTATATCACCTTCATCCACCTGATTTGGATCCTGTTAGCAGCCTAGATGTGGTAGAAATAGCTCAGCACAGGCAGGATAGTTTTCTCTGATTCTGCAACTGGAACAAATTATTTCAGGAACTGAGACAAATCACTACAATATCATGGCAAAGGAATAATCTTTCTCAGACTAAAATAAGAATAGTTTTTGGGGACACGGTAATTTATTACCTATACCTGCTTGTGGCATATATGATTAAGACTATGACATGATTAAGATTATTTAAGTGCACATTCACATAAATTAATTTCATTCATTATTAAAGATTGAAATAATCAACTTTTTCCTTTCTGAGTACTGGTCAAATAATTTACTGTCTGCATGTATGTGCATACACTTTACCCTTGTATCAAACATCTGCTATCTGACTTCTTGTTTTTTTGTTTGTTGCGCAGTGGGGTAGGGGTTGAAGGGCGGGACACGATGGGGTGTGTGTGTCTGTGTGTCTGTGTGTCTGTGTGTCTGTGTCTGTGACTGTGTCTCTGTCTGTGCATGTGTGTCTGTGCATGTCTGTGTGTCTGTGTTTCAAGTCAGAAAGCCAGTAGTCCTGGTCAGTCTTTAAACAAGAAGTGGAACACGCTAAGGGAAGAATCTGACTGAAGATGCTGCATGTGGACAAAAAAGTATAATATGTTGATATTAATTAAGACCCAGAAGTTAGAAATGTATCATGCTGTAAGACTTGCCTGCCTTCCACTTAAAATCAGAGTGCTGAGCAAATATTTTCCAGACTATATAACAGTGATTTCACAGAGAAATTTGAGGGTAAAAAAGTAACTGTAACAGTTTATTTCCATGTTCATATTGTGGACATTCAGAAAATCTCTGAGTTTCCCTTAGGAGGAATTGGATAGATTAGATTGTATATACAGAGACTTTCAGGCAAGAAAACATAGAAAACTTCTTGACTCAGCAGTTCTTTAAAAAGTCATCTGTTTCAGTCTACTGCTGGTACAAAATATACATTTGCTTTTTCTGGTCAGCAAAAGTTCCTGTAAGCAATATTTTTCCTGATATTTCAGTTCATGTTGCATTTCTTAAGTCTTCCTATATAATTTCAAGAAAATGATGTTATCTCCCTGCTATAAAATAGTAGAGCAGCAATTCTCCTCTCTCTAGATACATATTTTTGCATCTCATACTCTAACAATTTGTATAATTGAATTTCATGGTTTGACTGAAAGTCAGAGCTTACAAAAAAAAATTATAGCTAGACATATGTATAATAAGGAACATTGTTATAGGCCACTTCTATACCCTATATTGTATATGAATAGGCTAAATCTGGTTCATTCATTAGGAATATAAAACATTGGTGTTAGTATATTTTCTAAGAGATTATGAAAATACTATTATTTTTCTGTTTCCTGTTACATTATAGAAAGTCATGTAAAAATCTGAGCAAAGAGTGTGATTCAAGTAATGACATGTAATGTTCTTTCTCTGAGGAAAGCTCATATTTCTCTTAGTTTTTCTGTAGCAATTTTTCAGGTTACATCTTACTTATATTCCTCCACAACATATGAATACTTCCTTTTTATCTTTGTCTTATGGTAATGCTTTGAGATTCAAATATTTGAACTATTGTTTCTGATCTAGTTTAAGTATGCATTAATGTCAACAGACAGTGCTAAATATCAGTGCCCTGGTGCTCAGAACAAATATTCTATGCTTCCTATCATGAAAAAAAATTAGTTGTTTGACTTGTTAAATATTCTTGGAACTACAGTAAATGCTGTCCATTTTATTATCTGAGCAAGGCATATTATTAATCAGATTTTCATGTTGATGAACAATGTACTTAATCAGAACCTTTAAAATATGCAAATACCTGAAACAAGTGCAGTGTTCCTTACTGCATGGCCCTATCATACCTTTTGTAATGATGGGTACAAGACACCCCAGTAAAAAGACCAGGCTGAGTTACCTGCATGATTCCAGTAGCTGAATGTATTCTCCTAGCTAGAACTTTTGGGATTGCAAATCATACCGGAATGATTTAATTTTTTTTTATTATTATGCCATAAGCCAACTTAGTATAGAAATTGAAAATAACCAGGTAAAACACTTCATCAGGTAACCTGCTTGGAAGGTTTTGGGTTTATTATTGAAAGAGAGTTGCAGGAAGAGACCCAGCTGCAGAAATATCACTGTGATTTACAAGGTCTTAAGCAGACATATAACATTAGGACACAAAGTGAATAATTCCCAACTTAGCAGGATATTATTAAGTAAATATAACTTTCCATAAATGATGGACTATAGAAGGTACCTGGTGTGTATTTTTGAGCTGGGGAAGATTCACCATTTTTAATTGCAGGAGAGATTAAATCAGACAGCTATGTAGCCATAGCACTGTTTTTCTGCTAATATTCTATCTTTCCACCAGCCACACTCCATAAATGCCAAACTCTCAGATATATAGAGATAAGATGTAGGCATACCTATTATGCAACAGAATGTAAAGCTGGGTTGAAAAATGTGTGGAAACCACTTTCCTTTAATATGAGCTACTCAAAAAAAAATTCTGCTCTCCATGCTTGAAAGGGAAAGTCTGGACTTTTACTATCAAAGAATAGTAAGCAGAAAAAATCAGAGAAATTAGGGTACTGTTAAATTTTCTTGTTTCCATCCCCCCTCCTTTTTTTTAAATTTATTTTTAATTCTGTTTATGAGAAAACTAAAAAAAAATAATAAAATGCCTAAAGTAATATTTCTGTGAACATCAGTAAGGTGGGATTGTAGAAAACCTGTACATTATGTGTGCCTGTTGGCAAGCTCAGATAATATCTCTGTGTAGGCCATGCTTTCTCCATTACTACCAAGTTCATTTAAAACAATTTCCAAACACATAAATATCTTTACTATACCTGTAGGATGACATTCAGCAGGCAAGTGAAGGCAGAAGGGATTTGTCTGCTTGCATCATATGATGTAGCACTTACAATTGAGCAGCAAACCTTCATGCTGTCTCCTTCCCCCAAAACCTCTCCCATGTGTACAGTCACATGCAGAACATGACTGAAAATTCATGACCCAAAGGTAATATTAAATATATCTCTTCTAGCTGTTGTAATAGCACCTGGTTCTGTGGCCATATCCTCCTTCGATGGATGTGCTGGTACTTATGACACTGCCTCACGCACTGTTTCAGGATCAGTCTGCTGCAGAATTGCTCAGGCAGTGTCACACTTCCATGTACCACTTTCTTTTAATTCACCCTTCAAACTTTACAGGTGCATACAATATCTTGTAATTAAACATACAACTATTCCAAATGGAAGCCAAAGACATTTTCACCAGGACAAATGTGCAGCTTTCACTTTTCATTATCTTCATCCACTTTTATGCAAATATGCATGCCATGGTAAGCTACCTTCAGGTGTCAGAACAGAGTCCCGACTTTAAATTGTAACATTTTCTGTTGCAAGGGTGCCAGTGAAATGAATTTTGAATTATTTTCAATGCAGATGTTCTGAGTCTCTATAATAGTGGACTTTCCCTATGATAAATTATTTTAAAATTGTCCAATATTTTTTCATAAATTTAACTTCAAATGTAAGAAACTGTAAATAAGTTTAAACTTCACTGCAAGTAAAACTTATATGTTGCGTAATTTATGTGCAGTGGATATAACAACTTTTCACTTGCCCCATGGAGACTTCAGGATAGACTGATTTGGATCTTAAGGTCATACACAACAGCATAATATGATCGATCTACTTTCAGATAATGTTCGTCAGAAATTCAGACACATCTTTGAATCACCTACCATTTGTTTTACTAAAGTGAATTGCTAACAAGTTTCCTATGCACATGGTTCATTAATTAAGAATTTTTAACCCTTGAAGACATGAAACCCAGAAAAGAATTAATATATACTACAGATAATGCAAAATAATGCAGGAGAAATCTGTACTGGAAATTCAAAGCACCAGTGAGAAGTAGAAGATTCTAATTGCAACAAAACATTATCATGTTGTTTTCTTACTCTGTGTCAAGCAAGAAAGATTGGGCAGAGCCTCCTGAGTCACTGTGTACAGCTTTGGCAGGCAATCACATCATAAGATTCTATCTATAAGCTCTATCACAAAACCTGTTAGATGGTGACTTGTCCATGTGCCAGCATTGTCCAGGTTAAACCACTCTTTTCCCCATTATTTTCCTGGTGGATATAACTGCTGTTCTCAAATATCTCCTAGTTTTTGTTTTGATGGATTTAATAATTTAGGTCTTCTAGACTTCTCTTTCGGAATGATTAGTCAGGGCATAGAAAATCCAGTAACCCTTTTTCTGCACCACTTTCAATCTGAATTCATCATTCTTGAGCATGAGTGACAAAAGTAGGGCACATAGATGTAATACTGCACATTAATGATGTGGAGGAGGACAAAGAAGTAAGTGGTAATCTATCTGAGTCAAAATTGATTTGGGAAAACCTGGTAAAGTAGCTTCTAATGAAATAAAATTACATATCCTTCTTAAATACAAATGTCAGATTTGACCTTTGATGAGGCTATTTTAAAGTTACTAGGGAGATAAATATGACTTAAAAATACTGAACAAATTATAGGACCTCATTATTTCAACATAACAGAGCTGAAAATTTTTTATTTTAATGAACTAATTGTTATATATTTTCATTTCAAAAGCTGATTTTGGAAAGCAATAAACACACTGATTGCAAAATTGCTACTTGCATTAAATAACTTTGGATTTAGTGATCATAAATTGACTCACTAAAATAAAACTAAATAGAAAGTAGAATTATATTAATTTTTAAATTTTTGTCCTGTTGAAATTAAAGATATGAAAGATTGTTGCCTGATCCAAAAGATTATTCATCTGAGCAAATAGTCAAATTCAAGTGAAAGATTTTCTCTGGGAGAAAACTTGCATCAGAAGCTTCTGGAACAGGTGTTCTACTTCTGCTGATGATATAAACACTAAACCATTAAGAGTCAAGTCTTAAAAGTATTGAATTGCCTCTTGTCCCTCTGCTTTCCACAGGAAATAGCTCTACAGAAGACTAATGCCTAATAAAAGGGATATGAAATAACAGAAACATAAGCAACCTCTGTGTTTTCATGCAGAAATTACTTTTTTTCATATTCATTTACTACTCTTCAACAATGATGCTTGGTTTAATGAGTTTTAATACACATACAGGAAGATTCTCATCTGCTATAATTAAGTGTAGCATGAAATCTGTCAAGCAATGCCAGACCATGTCAGATGAGAATGTGACCTATAACTTCTGTGCTGAATATGTCTGAAGTGTAATCACATATGTGTGAATTTCATCACTGTGTATTTTGAGTATTCATTTCCAAGTACATTTGACATCTAATAATATGATTGTATATCATTAAGATAACATTCAAAAGAATATTTTACTGGTCATGGTATGTGTGGATATTCATACTGGAAAGCCAGAAGTCATAAAATAAAATTAGTGTTTTTCACAGGCTTAAAAAATTAGTCACAGAAATGCTTTATCATTGTAATGTTTTCCTTCCCAGTAGCTTAATCACAGAATCCAGACTTCTCTGTAGGCATAGAAGAGAAGAAACCCTGAACCAAATCAATCTGAAGGTGTATTTTAGCTGATCTTTTCAGATATTCATCTTTGCCTCCTGCGACAAACTGACCTTTCAGTTTGACCAAACTGACCACAGGAAATGGGACTTGTGATCACGGTGTTGTTTTCTATCTGTTCAAGTATATATGTATCTGGATGTGTCCCCACCCTGAAGTAGCTGGCTCACTTACTACAAACTTAATAAGAGCGATGCAAATGCAGGATAGGCTGCAGCTTAGCTCTGATGTTTCAGTCGCAAGAGGATCTGCTCAGGAACAGACTTATAGATGTAGTAACACAGGAGAAGCTTCAGCTGATTCTGAGAATCAGCCACCAATACAAAAATCCATAAAATTCGTACTTTTGTAGTTCTACATTTTTTGTATTTTTTCCCTGTAACCTGAAGAGCAGCACCTGCCCTGCCCCCTTATAGTCCTTATGCACGTTTTGGGTATTCCTGCTGCTGTTGTGCACTTGTGCCTCTAGGTGGAACTGAAGGGATTAAGAAAACTTTTTGGTAGGACCTGTACAAATACATCCAGTGTTTCACAATTAGGATAATATCTACCTTGAAGAGTTTCTGCCTAAACAATCAAGATATATTGTTGAAAGAGAAACAAACCAGTAAGCTGAATGGCTTGCTCTGAGCAGAAAAGCAGGGATTTAAAGAGACTTCAAGGTGTATTCATTAAACAATCGTTGACTCCATTCCTCAGTACCAACCACCAGCAGCTCCTCCTGAAAATGATGATGATGTTTTCTATTACTTTCTAGCACTTTTTTCTCCAAAGTCCTGTTAAACCCTCAGTATATATGCAAAAAGTTTTGATAGTTAAATTATATGGATTTTGTTTTCTTCATAGTATCCATGATTTATAGGTGGTAACTGAACTTTATCTAAATTGCAGAAGAAGGACGATAATTTTAAGGCATATGGACTGACCATGACATTTTATTTTTTCCAGTTTTTTCTTGATTAGTAAGGATTTAAAACTCATTTAGAAACACTAGCAAAGTAATAAGCTATACTCTAAATATTTGAGAGTTACTAGGATAATTCTTATTATTGTTCTTCATTTCCATCACTCTGTTTAGAACTAAACCCAACTATATCCAGATGTAGTGTATCATTTTTTTATTTGTGATCACACCCAAAGAGGCAAAGATAATGCTGCTTTTGCCATGGTCTGCAGAAGGAATGTAGTGAATTATTCAGCATTGCTGCATACTTGTCTACAAGAGAGATTTTTATGATCTCTTTCTATTGCATAGTTTGTATGAGAAAGGGACAGAAAACAAGATGGCTTAACTCTGACTTCTTTATAGGATACATTTACCTTCTGACATGTCAACATTTTTCATCAAAGTGAAATTCACTTGCTGGTCATTCCTCCTGGCTTTTTTTAGTACTTGCTTCCCATAAGATCCAAGAAAACAAATCTTTGGTGCAGAATTTTGTGTAACATCTACAACACGACAAGGAGAATTGTAGAGACTAATTTGTAGTGTGTCTCTCAAATGTGCTAAAGGCTATCAGGCTTATTCTGCTGCTTATGCACTGTGGTGCTTTACTAGTGATGCTTCTTTAATTTCTGATTGAGTGGGTCATAGAAAAAAAATCAACTGTTCTATCATGTGTCTGAGATTTTTCTCATAATATGTCAGGAGTGGGAGGTGGAAAATAGGAGTGGGAGTATAAGGAAAAAATCCCTAAGTTGTGTTTGGTTGGGTTTTTTTATGAAACCAGAAGAAGTATAGTGTGTTGAGATCAGGCCCTTACAATGTACTTCTTCAGCTCACAGCTATACAGTATGTTTGTCTGTGTTTCCTAAAGGTTCTCAGTTGTCAGGTGAAAGCAGAGTTACTGCAGATGTAATTCTTTCTACTTCATCATTAGCTCAGAGAAGTCAGTAATGATCAGTCCTGGTGAGGTTTAAAACTCCATTCTCCACTCCTAATTTCTCCAAAGGGGAAGTGGCATTCCTATTCTTCTTGTCAATCTTACTTTATTAAGGGTATCTTTCCACTGCAATCAGGAACTTGAAAGTGACATGCACCACTCGCAACAAATATAGGCTGTTCTGAGAGGCTTGCCTGTGGCTTTGGGTAAATGAGCAATAACCTGGCTGTGATATCAGGCGTCAGTGTGAGCCACTCTAACTGGCTGGGGTTATTCCATGTTACATTAGTATGTTAGGCTAAGACTGTCATGTATTGCTGTTTCATAGTTGCAAAGCAGACATATTCTGATGATTCTAAAAGCTTGTTTGGAAATAATATTTCAAGCTGTGGTTCTAATTTGGTCCTTCTCTGAAAAATGCTCACTATAGATTCAAGATCCTCTGTGTGTATAAATGCAGTTTGTAGCTTCATCCCAGTTACTTCCACCAGTTAGCTCTGACAATAGAACCAGAAAGGTGAATAAAATACCTATTCTTCCCTCTCTGTTTCACTTTTCTCTCTCTCTGCCATATTAACTCTATCAGCTACTGCAGATAGGAAAATACAAAACCCATCATCCTTGCTACAAGAAGTAGACACACACTCTTCAACAGCGATTCAGACTAGAGTCAGCTTAGATTAGTTGTATTTCTTGTATTAAGCATTAAGTGTTGTTAAGTAACATTTTTTTCAGCTATTAAGACTTTTCAGGAAATAATTTACTGTGTATTCATCAACCCTATGCCAGCTTATCTACTGAGGTGTTCCTAACAGCATGATTACCCTCCCTGTCCAGAAAACAATAAATACCATTTAGAAAATGCTGCTGTGTATCTAGAAGGAAAATCAGTTAAATTAGATTTACTTATGCATACCAGAGAAATCAAAAAAAAAAAAAAAACAACAAAAAAAATCTCTTTACAACACATATTAAATACAATTACTTTGAAAGTCGGGGTGGAATTAGAAAAAAAAAGTATGTTTGTGTTACATGTGAATGTGTGGGTGTATTTTACACATTTGACTGAGATCCATAAAATACACATATATTTGGCGTTCTTTAAAACTACTTTCTATTTTTTTCCTGAAATCCAGATATTAAAAACAACATAAATGATGTGTTGCATTGACCTTCTCCTTATTATTTATTATGTTTTATTTATGTCAGGAACAGGAAAATAAGCATTGTGGCCAAGGATATCATGGTAATTGTCTGCAAGAAGCTTTCCCATGACTTCTTGCACTTATGAGTTTCTAAAATCTCCCTTTTATTACCAAAGCCTAATAAACTCATTATTTCTGCATCATCCATACCATTCTTCAGTGCATGAAATGCACCAGGCAGACTGTCTTTTTCTCTTGCTTTTCTTACCTTTCTGAGAACTTCGGGCTGTAAAGGAATCAACTCTTACAAACTCTGATTTGCTCCCAATGGAATAAAATGAGGTTGGACTTGCTGCTCCCTAAAGTCTCAAACTTTCACGGACAAGGTGAAAGGTGCAGGCAGTGTTTCTGCACTTGGTGTCAGGATCGCAGTGGGGGCAGTGGCTCCCTGGGATCAGTATGGGAGCAGTGAGGACTCCCCAGGAATCTGTCAGGGCAGGGTCTGGCAGCCAGAACCTGTCCCACTGCCCAGGCCAGGAGCAGGGCAGCCAGGGGAACTGGTGGCAGCCCCATCCCCAGGCATCAAGTACCTCCATGTGGACAAAGACAGGTTGAGGCCAGAATGGGATGTGGGCCTGTGAGTGGATCCAGCTCAGCATGACCCATGGCAGGGCAGGGCTGTGGGGACCTGGAAACATTAGGTGTGCTGTGGTGTCACTGAGGCAGGGACTGACAGCCCAAGGGGCTGACATTGGGTCCTGTGCCATAGTTAGGAGGCGGAAGCCCAAGGGCAGGGAGCTGGGCAGGGGCATGGTGTCCTAACAGTGCTCTCAGGGCCCTGGCTCAGATATGATTTCTCCCCAGATCTTTTTTCTTTCTGGTAAGGAGAAACGCTGTTTCTTCAGGGATGGGAATTTGTATCTCAGCAAACTGGCACTTTTCTGCAGTACTAGGAAGGAACTCAAGAGAGAGACATTTTTAGCACTGCTGACCTCTAATTCAGCCTCCAGCTCCCTATATGTTTTCAGTTGTTTGCGTAGGGGCAGGAGAGAAAAATCATACAGAGACCTGGAGAAGTTAACACAGTGTGGGAAGGGATGAACATCCACACATTATTGGGCACAGGTAGCAAAAATCTGATTTTAAACTTATCTCCTAATTTCTGTTATAAAACCAAGTTTTTATTTGGTTACAAGTTTGTCTAAATATGACTGGCTTGATCATTATAGTTGCATCAGGTATTGGTCTCTGCCTGAAATGTAAGGGAGGTAAAATTTCAGCTACGTTAGAAGTCATTTCCTAGTGTAGAGTTTACAATTATTTTTTTTCCTTGTACCTGAAGCCCCTTTGAAAAGATGTAGGTCTTACATACTATGGCACAGGATATGCAGTGGCGTTACTGTCAAATACATGTGTGTAGGCACCTCTGTGAAAATACTATCCCATACGCAGTCAAGATAAGAATTTCTGGAAAATCTCAGATTCTGCATATTATGTTGAGTTTTATTAGTGGTAGATTGCTAAACATTTTGAAAACTGACTCTGTCCTAGGCATTTTAGGTGTCCTTGAAATGATTTCTGATAGCACCAAAACATCGGTTTGGAGCTTGACTATAGGAAATCAAACAAGGAAAACTCCTGTGTCTTGATGCCCAAAGAAAAAAACAGCCTAGTTGCAAAGCCTGAGAGTGAAGAGGAAGACTTGGGGGAGTTGTAAAGAGGGAATATTGGCATGATGAGTAGGTGAGAGAGAGATGCTGGCAAGAGAAACCAAGTGGGTAGATTTGAAGCAGTAGAGGGGGAGGAAGTAAAAGGTGTTTAAGGGAGGGAGACTGCAGCAGAAGTGGGAAGAGAAGAGAGGGAAAAAACAAGCGCAGTGAAAATGAATGTAAAATGAAAAGGCTGTGACTACTGGAATACAATACCCTCAAAATCTGAGGGAAAAAAACACAGTTCCTGAATTTTAGAGGGTTGACAGTAAAATATACTGGGATTTCAAAGTGGGATATTGGGAAGGAGCCTTGATTGTTTATCTTTTAAACCTAAGAAGCTCCATAAACCAAAAAAGCCCTAGGACAAAAGAGTGGTATTATTGCATTTGCCCACTTGATTTCTAGAATGTTGGAAAATACCAGGACTGAAATTGCCTGTGTAATTTAAATTCAGTCATTTTGCACATATGTGCTTTGGTGCAGTTTTAAATTACATAATCTTGTGCTCCTTGTTTACTGTAAGACACCTACTTCACGCAGTGCATAGAGTATGTGCTCTCTGAAAATCAATCAAGAGTTTTAGAACATCACTTCACTTATTCCATAAATTGGAGGGTGTACATCTACTGGGGCTTTCCCAGGAAAGAACTGAAATCCTTCTCCTAGGCTTCATGAGGTTGCAGAGCTAGAAGTTGAACAGAAGGGTCGAAAAGGTGACAAAGAGCAAAGAAAAAAACGCAAGGGGCTCTGAGTGGGATGTAGAACAGAGTGTTGCTGATTGACAAGAGGAGCAGTAAACGCTACCCAGGAAATGGGTAGTGGCTGTGAACAGAAATACTTTGCATGGAGAAGAAAGTGATCATAGAAAATATCACACCATTTCAGCAGAGAAAAGAATAGCTTCACATCTAAGGGAGTTGAAGGTTGCTATGGAGAACTGGATTCTTACCCTTCCTCTGTCCTCCCTGCACTGAGTCGTTTCAATCGAAGTCTTCAAACATGGTATTACTTGTATGGTCCTCAACGATTGCTCATTGCAACTCATCCTCAGGTCCAAATCTTTGAAATAATTGACTCTTACTTCTGCTTGCCAGTCATGTGTTCCAAAACTTATCCTATTTGTATGATTAATTATAATTATTAATAAGTATTTATTACAGAGTTCCTAGAGACTATTATATGCCACATTGCATTAAGAATGTAATAAGTGATAAAATGATCTCTGTGATCCAAAGAGAGATTGTCACTATCTAAATACCTAAGACAGGCAGGGGAGGAAACCAAGGCTGTGGGGTGGGGAATGATTTGTTCAAGGTCACTCAGGAGGCACTTAATGACAGTGCTGGAATGAGATACTGTTAGAATCGCACGAGTTCTGCTGCTAGGAGTCATTTGTTTAAAAAGATTGCCATGCATTTAAATAAAATGATCTGTAATGGAAGCCTGTCACCTATGATCTGAGCAAAGTAATTTATTATGCAAGAACCATACAGGTAATTTACAATAGTTCTTCTGTGCCTTTAATGTATAGTAACTGTAATCATGGAATTGCTTCTGAAATCTTTTTTATGCTACTTGGCACTCCATATGGTAGTTGGATACTGCAGGAAAAAATATCCTCCAGGAATCATTGAGCCAGGCTTTAAGCCAGGCAATCTCCTCTAACACTTTCAGAGCAAGCCATACTATAAAAATGTAAATGTGGTAGCAATACTTCTTCTTCACACCATTTTTCAAAAGGTAAACGTAAGTGTTGTTCAAACCACGGTGCAGCTTGAGAGCATTTGTAAAGGACATAAAAAATCCAAGTTACTCTGCGTAGGTGGCTTTACACACCTGTGACTATGAAGGCTCTCTGATTCAGACATATATCATGCAACTACATCAGTAGAAAGACTTGCAGTAATTGCAGCTCTGCAGAATTTCCTTTCCTCTTTCTCCTCTCCCCCTACTTCTATTTTAGACATCTTTTATTGCAAGCAATCAGGCATTTTTCCTTCCTGAGGCATTTAGGTAAACGTTATCCATTGAGAGGTGTGGCTTCTAGTGTGTTCACTGGCATAAGTGAAGCAGATTACAACAAACAAGTAGCAAATGAGATAATAGGGAGAGCAGGAAATGGAGAAACAGAAAGGAAGGGCAAAAATGGGATAGCAGAACGAGCTAAAATATATACACGTACCAGGAAGGAAAAATTCAAATGACAGAGGAAAATGTGAAAGGAAAAGTAGGAAAAGTAGGCCAGAAATGTTATCAATGTGAAGCAGAGAGATCCAGCCTTGAAGAGGGAAACAAGAACTCCTATGGCAGCTATGGAACGACTAGATTGGTGCCTTAGATACCCCCCCTTTTTTTTTAAAAAAAAAAAAAAAAAAAAGAACGTTTAGTGCAAATTTATGTTTCCTATGTTGTGAGAGTTTGGAAAGTTATCACCTTAGCAAATACTGAAAGTTTATGTTCTTATGTGCAATCCAGAAAAAGAGGAAAGAGAAAAAGGGAAATCAAAAGGGAAGCAAGAAAGAGAAATTGAGAATAGAAAAGAGGAGATAGGAAATGAAGAAAGGCTACCAGTCCTTCCCTAAAGGGGATACGAACACTAAAAGGACTCTTGTCTCAGAAAGCAGAAATGGGCAGTGGGAGTCTTTCAGGAAGAAGGTGGTAGAAAGAAAGTAAACTTTCCCGTTCTAAACCTCCAGTTTAGTCACTTGAATGGGTTTGACATGGGTGAAGTCAGAGCTTTTTGCTTTTTTCCCCCTGTAATTTACACATGAGGTATTGAGAGGAATCAATGCCTACATGTTTTAGACACTATTGCCCGAATTAAAATGTAGTAGTATTAGCTGATCACTACATTGGTCCTTGTGCAACATTGTTTTCTCAAGTAAAATACACAAATTATATTCAAGAGCTGGAACTGCCAAGCTAAAAGCTTAAGGGATCTGCCCCTTGCCCTGGCTAACCCTGATCCCCTTACATCCTTGTCCCTCACCCTCCTTCTGAACTCCTATGCTCTGAGTTCCCCTGCTTGCTTCCAAAAGTCTTCTTTGTATGTAGATATATACCAAAGAAATATGACACTTTTCCTTTCTGATCTTCTCATCCTGTGGTTATTTGCTTCTTAATATTATGTGAGAGTTTGTTGCATCCATGTGCACCTTTAAGAGGAATTGAAATACCATCAAGTAAAGGAATACAGAACAATTTACAATCCTAGTAATCAACGTAAATAGATTTTAAAGCAAAATTACAGGCTGGGCAGAGAATGGATTGAAAACAGCTCTGTGGAGAAGGACTTGGAGTTGCTGGTTGAAGAAAAGATCAACCTGAGCTGGCAATGGTCACTTGCAGCCCAGAAAGCCAACCATATCCTGGGCCACATCAAAAGAGGCATAGCCGGCAAGTCGAGGGAGGTGATTCTGTCCCTCTGCTCTGCTCTCATGAGACCCCACCTGGAGTACTCCAGTGTCCAGTTCTAGAATCCTCAACGCAGGAAAGCTGGAGAGGGACTTTTTACAAGAACATGGAGTGATAGGGTAAGGGTTAAAGGTTTTAAGCTGTAAAAGGGTGGATTTAGATTAGATATTACAAAGAAATTCTTTCCTGTGAGGGTGGTAAGACACTGGAAGAGATTCTCTAGAGTTGTGGCTGCCTCCTCCCTGGCAGTGTTCAAGGCCAGGTTGGATGGGGCTTGGAGCAACCTGGTCTAGTCTGAGGTGTCCCTGCCCATGGTGGGGGGTTGGAACTAGATGGCCTTTAAGGTCCCTTCCAACCCAAACCATTCTATGATTCTACAATTCTATAAATTCATGTCTTGGACACTAGGTATTTTGAAACCTGCAGAACAGAGATTAAGTGTTGGGAATGTTTTTTAAGTGTTGTGTACTGCAGGAGCAGTTCACAGTCCTGAACTCAGTTTTTGGCATGTTTCTAAATGATCAGTTGCTTTTAGGCTAAAGTTTGCTATTTGCACATTAATGTAGCAATTTACTTCCATAATTTATTTTGTACTTACATTCGCACATTTCTTTAAAACATTAACTTTAGCGCAAAATGCTACCTTTGAAATATACCTCACAATATAAACTTTTCAGAAATTTTCAATGTAGAAGTCCAGTAAAATGCTCAACATCTTTAGGTTTGCCCAGACTTAATGAATTTTGGTTTATTTATAAATTAAGAATGGGAATTGTTGTGTAATATTAAAGTCAATCTGGAAACAGATTAGGTTTGTTATTTAATAAATAACCTTGATGCATATTTGGCCATAATTCTGTCTTGTAAGCCTCATTGTGCTTTTGAAGGAGCATGTGTTTTCTACATACAGGTACTGAAAATTCATATATTGAGAAGCACTACTCTTCTCTTAGTTACGTCTGAAGTAAAATGCACAGCAGTGAAAAAGAATTAAAAGGGTTCTGTAGAATAATGTTGTAGAGTATCAGGTCTGTTGCTAACAATTCATGCCAACTTTGCTCAGTCCACAAGTGCAGTTACTTCTTGTAGCCTAAGAGAGGGTCCAACAAAAGTTCATAGAGAACCTGGATATTTTCTTTTATTTTTTAAATATATTTCTACTGATCTTAACATTTACACAGACTAAATTATGCTATCAGAATTACTTATGCTGTTGTTAAGTACAAGGCATATGAAAAGGCTACAAATAGAGAGGATTCAGTAACAGGTAGTCAGATACAATACATATACTATATTTTTTTACAGTGACTTTTCAGGACAGGACCATACTTTAAGGATTTTTGTCAGTTAATTAAATATTGTGTTGGGGAACATACTCATTTACAGTTTTGCAGTCTTAGTTCTCTAGAGATGCTACAGGGATCTTCTGTGTCACTACAGTAGCTTTACTCCTTTGTCCTTTTAAAACTTTAATTCCAGTGACAGTCCCATGGATCAAGGGAATCCTGATGTAATTGAAATGGATATGTAATTTTGTTTCAGATAATATTTGTCCTGTAATAAAAACACATTTTATTCTTCAAGCATTATAGCTAACGTTTTAGGAAACTCCTAGGTCTAGCTTTTAATTTGTATATCCATTCAAAGCAGGTTAGATGGTTAGCAGGTGCATGTTTGAATGTTAAACACAGAGATTCTCTACAGATGTAAAAGGGGCTGATTTAATATGTTCTTTTATCCATGGTTACATAGCTGAGTTGTAAACAGTCTGCAAATCTCTCCCTAGTCATATAAATACCTGGCTTGCTAGACAAGCATTTTAAGCAATTATACTTTTGAATTCAATGATTTGTACTCAAAACTAGATGCATAAAATTGTATCATAAAGATGATTGCAGGCACAAATTAGAAGGCAGTTGTAAAGGATCAGCAATAAATGTTTTTCTAAAACAAATTGCAAAGTTCCTTTCAAACTTTAAACCTCTCATAAACGTGTTGCAAAATGAAAGAAACAATTGCAGATACATTTAGAAGTGCAGTAAATATATTGAGATGGAAGTAGCTGCTGTTGGGATGAGAAATATGGCATCAAACTTTAAAGATAACTTCATGTATGCTCCAGTAGGCCCAGTTTTCTTTCAGAGTACGTGGTATAGAGCAGACAGTGCTAAGTTCTCATCTGATTTAAATTTGAACAAATGGCTCATACCAACTGCACATACGTGCGATACATAAAGCTCAAGCCCAACACTTTTTTAACTGTTTAGTTCTATTCTTCCACAAAGAGTAGAAGAAGAATAGAGAAAAATATTTACACAATTAATATATTTTCAGTTAGGAAGTGTAAGAAGTTATCAGCATGCATATGACAGTGGAAACAGCTGTGAGAAGACTGGATTAACAATGTAACATACATATATCAGCTGATTAAAAAGAAAGAAGGGCAGAGAGAAAAGATTTCTCCCATTTGAGAAGTTCTCTGATTATAACATAGTCTAGATTTATGAAGTTCTTAATAGGCAGAGAGATGGTTATTCAGGAAGGAGTCTAGACATTAAGTAGAGATCTGGCTTATTATCAGTTCCAGTGAAAATATTTGGAACAATTTTGCACTACCTGTTGTCTCGATCTGTCTTGGAACAACAGCACTGGACAATGGAACTTACTAAGGTTATGAAATGTTATTAAAAATGCTGCAGAGTGAAGAGGCCTTACTTTGTTTCTGAGAGATTTTGATTGCCCTACCCATCTACAGTTATAGTTGGCTTGGCAATCAAGGACACCAGTAGCCTCTCACTTTGGCAGGACAAGATTCTGTATCTAAGGTTTTTTCTTATAGGTCATTATTTTGATTTGTGGATCAAATCATACTTGATCATCAGATAGAAATCCATTTGAGAACTGATGCAATATGCCACAAATATGGTTTTTCTCACACCCTAAAGAAAGGATGTAACTAAGCCAACTATTGATTCAAAGTCCTGCTCCCAAAATGTGTAATATCTTTTAGAAACAATTGGCATATTCAAATCTAATTTATGCACCTATTAGGTCTTTAAGTGCATAATGATGCACAAAATTAGATGGGAATATAAAATATCAGCAAGTTTCAATTTAGCACATTTGGATGATGCATACTCAGTTCATATTGTATTCTTTTTAGTCTGTGTTCTGAGCCATTTTTCAGTTATTGAACATTTTTAGTAGAGGTTTTTTTAAGAGAAAAAATACTGAGGAAAAAAGGCATAGAAAAGAGATAAAATTAATAGTGTCTAAAAACAATATGAAACAGCAAACACCTTTTTAAAACCTGTTATCACAGAAAATATATATAAGCCAAAGCTGAAATGATGTCTCTATATTTATATTGACGAGTAAATATCAGGAAAGGAGTAGCACTGTAAGCATGATTAGCACTGACAGAAGGACAGATGACTATAGGAAGTTCATTAACATTTCAGATTGAAAATTAAGCAATCAAGAAATGTTATTTTCAAGTTCAAAATTCAAATTCAAGCTCATGAAAACACAGAATCATGTAAGTTGGAAGACTCCTCCGGAGGTTGTTTAGTCCAATCCCTTGCTCAAAGGGGCCCAGTTAAAGCATGTTGCTTAGGGCCATGTACAGCCAGGTTTTGAATAGCCCCAAGGCTGGAAACTCCACAGCCTTTCTTAGCAGCCCTGTCCAATGTTTGATCACACTCATGTTCTGGAAGAGCCATCAAATGTGAGTGATATTGTAGCAATTAAGAGTAACAGTTACAATACCTAGTCTCAAGGCAGTGTTGGTATATTTATGAGCAGGACTAAATGTTCATAGATTAATGTTCAGAATATACTACCTGACCCTGCATCCTATATGTCTATGAACCCTCTAAAAGCTCTCTTCATGAAGATGTTAATGATATATCTCAAACACAGGCAAGAATGACATACTGTCTTTGAGATCAAATGAATTACTGAATTCAGTAAGCGTACTGATGATCATTTCTAGAAACTTGTAAGTGAAGGAGAATATACTAGATAGATAGAGAAAAAAATGTGGTAAAGAATTACAGAAAAGAAAAGATTGATACTGACAACTATGATGCCATAAATATTATTTGATTGCCTTCTAAAGCAATGAAATAAATATTCCATCATTAATAACTGGAATAAGAGAGCCATGAACAGTAGGCAGTGAGGCTTTAGAAGAACTATATCTCATCAGTCAAACTTCATTGCTTGTTTTGATGTAGTGACGAAATTAATGGGCAATAGGAATGAAGTAGATCATATATATTTGTATTCTAGTGAAGCATTTGATATGGCATCTTTGGAATTTTCGGTTTTAAAATTTTATTCAGTACCATTTTCAAGATCATGACCATGCAGGCTGTAAACTACTTACATGAGTACAAAAAATAGAAATAATAAATAGTAACGCATTAAGAGGGTGAATCTAAAAGAGTTGGCATTTGTTTGCAAGAGTTGGCAAGAGTTAGATTTGTTTAATGTCTGTATTAGTAAACTGAAAGAAAAAGTAAAGAGGACATTAATGAAATCTGAAGATAATATTAAATTGGAAGGAGTGTGCACATAATTAAAGAAAAAGATAAAGTGGAATTTGAGAAATTACAGATGTGCTAAAACTGAAAAATGCTATTCATCATAGAAATATGAAAGCCTGTTCACCTGGAGGAAATAATCTGAATCACTGGTATGTTGGAAGATACTGGCATTTTTAAGTCACAAGGAAACAGATAAATTCAGAAGATTCCACTATTTATTACCATTGGTACATATGAAAATGATTTTACAGAATGGTAACAATAGTTTCTCCATATGTGCATTAAAACAAGTTTCAGCTCAGGTGATGGAACTAGGTTGGAAGAAATATTGCAAAATTAGATGCATACAGAGGAAAGGGCAAATAAGGAGGCTAAGAGGAATGATGTGCTAGCAGTGACCAAAAGGGGACAGAGTTCAGCTGGTTTACTGAAAAGTCTTAAAATGAAAAAATGATAGAATGTACTTAGGACAAACTTGCCACATTTTATTTATTTTCCAGTGGTGAGAGCATCTCTTGAGTGGACATTAAATCCCTTGAGTGAACGTTTCCCAAGACATTTTATGATTATAGGGACAGTTCTTTTATTGTTCTTAGAAAACAAGGGATCTTAAAAAGGCAGATACAGGAAGAGCAGCTATGAATCAAGTATGAATCCTGTGCTCTAATAAATGAAAATATCTACCATAGGCAAAGGGAGTAAAGTAAAAGAGAAATATCATCTGTTATATTAAGCAATGCAAGAAATTTTAAATTAACTGTGTGTCAGCTTCTCCTCTTTTCAAGAGCCTGTAAATGCCCAATCTTGTTTCAGACTGTCTGCTAGCTGAGTCCTCACACTGTCTGTCATAACTTAGAAGATGTTTTGTCTGAGTATGCCCAAATGCTGCTGGGCAATAGGTGGTCATCCTTCTCTTCAGAGACTGTCTTGCCACCTTGATTGCTAGGACGAAGCAAATAGTCACATTTCTGCCAGCTGACCTGCCCCATTCTCATAAAGAAACAGCATATAGTGAGCTGCTAATAAATAAAAATTAAACAAGGTTCATCCATCAAAATGGTGAGCTTATTCTCATCTGCATTTTGTACTGTAATGCTGTGTGACTGACTCAGAAGTATGCCTTATCTTCAGCCAGCTACTTAGAATATTCCCTCTCCTCTGCAAGTACTACTAATATTCTGAAATTTAGTCTGTGCATCATACCAGGAGGGGGCCTTTGGAAACTTCTCCAGTTCCCATTTTGGTATCTATAGTAACACTGAAAATCTTGTTGCAGGCAAAAGGGAACAAACATATGTAGAGCTAAGGGGGGGTGAGAGGAGGTTGTTTGTTAGTCTAATTGAAATCTTAACAGGCTAGTCAAAAGACAAATATCTGTTGTTACTTCAGTTACAATGCTGCCAACAATCACGAACCAAATTAATACAGAAAAGCTGAATTAATAATACAGGTAAAATTGTTATACAAAAGCTTCCTACTGTCTGCCCCTTTTCTCTGATATTGCACTCCCTGTACTCCCAAATATTCCTTTGGGTCCTAAGCTGATGGTGTCTGTCTTCCTCAAGCAGAATGCAGTTACAGTGAGACATCAGCATCCTGGGGCATAAACAGGAAAAGTGCAATGTTCAGATTGGGGATGCTGCCTCCTTGGTGTTGAATATACTTGCTTTTATGTTTATATGTGTTTTAACACAGTCAGCTCACATGCCCTTTCTTTTCTTTGGTTCCCTATCAATCAGTTTTCTGTTAGCTCCATGGATGATTTTACTTGATTTACAAGGTCACAAGCATGTAGTGACAACTGATTGTGATTTGTTGTGATTGTGATTTGCTGTTGCATTAGCTGCAGTTTGTATTTCTTGCGTGAGACCTCTGGTATTACCCTGTGTCTGCACTCTTCCACATTGCATTTTATTCCACAGGCAGAAAGTTCGGTTCACATACAGAATAACTACTTGTTTTTACTGTAAACTAAAGCTAAAATGAAGTAAAACACTGCTGTCACAACTGAAACAAACCATTAGGAGAAAACAAGTCCTGAGTTCCCACACTGCCAGGTCAACACAAACCTTGTGGCCTTTACTAGTAATGGCATATTTACTGAAAAATATCATCGCAACAGAAGACTACACCTTCCATACTTCAGCCTATCACATGGCAGCCCGGGTTACCAGGCAAATACTGCTTGTTTGCTCTGCCTGACAACCTAAGTGACAGCACTTCTTGGAGAGCTTTCTTAGCTTTGCATAAGATGTAGTAACTGATGTTATGCTGTCACTGAGTTCCATAAATAGATCTGCTTTATAAAAACAGAAATGCTTTATAAAAGTGCTTTATAAACTCCACATCATAAAGAACAGTAAACTGCCAGTTTATTAAGGAAAAGACATTAAAGACAAAAGAAAAATCAAAACTTTAATGGACTGTGAGTGTAGAAATGTTTCTATCCAACGTAGTCAGTCTAATGCTACTATCTAAAAGCAAAACAACTTTCATTAACTCTGAAGGCAACCAAGTTTTCTCATCTGACACTTCTAAATATCATTTATGATCTGATACTTCATAAGACCTGGCTCTTGACCTCTTTCTTTCAGTCATATGAACTAAAGAGTGGATTCTTAAAATACAAATTGTGATTTTCAAAAATGAGACAGAATAATAAATGGCCACATATACCATCTCATTCTAGTCCATCATACGTCTATAAAATTTGATTATATTAGCTGTAGTTTAATTGCCAGCTCCATCAGCTTCATCGTCAAAGGATTATTTCAAAAACATATTTATTTATGTGGGTTTTTTTCTTTTAACACTATGGTTCATATTCATCTTCCTTGTTAGTCTTGTAATTATTGAAGTGTATTTGCAAGTATCAATAGCTAAGAATCATTTAATGTATGAATGCATGTGATTATTGTAATTTTTTCACAAGACAATGGGCTTTAGGATAATATATATAGTTCTATCTAAATCTTAAATAGAGAAAAAGATTCTGCTTTTAATTTTAAGTTTAAAAACAAACAAAAAGAAACAAACAAACAAAAAAACCCAACATTTTTTCAAAGGTAAAAATTTTCCTTGACTGAGGGAAGTCTGTTGGTGAAAATTATTAGTGGACAGATTGCAATCAAAAATACCAAAAAAGGGAAGACAAATACCTAAATATCTTGTTGTAATGAAGGGGCTCTAAGAACCTTTATTTCTTCCTAATATGCACTAATATTTCTTCCTCCAAACCAATCAACGCTGTGCCTAACAGCCCTTTTTTTGGTTATAAGTGATAGAGTTACATGGGAAGCCAACATCACTACATCTCAGTTAGATCCTTATCTTGTGAGCCAGAATTCAATGGAACTGAATCAGTCCTTTGATTAATAGACTCACCATAAATGGAAAGCCCATATTGCCTCTTTCACTTCCTTAGAACACTTCTAGGAGTTTTCTCCTAGGAGGATGTTTTAAAATGTTGGAAAATTATTTTTCTTTCTTGTTCTACATGCTAATGCTTCCAGCTATCAGATGCTGGAGTGTAATAATGAAGCATCCAACAGAGCACTGGACTTTTTGAGCACCTCAATATGACTGAGAGAAATAGAGTTATTGATCATAAAAGAGTAAAATCTTACACACAAAGAGGGAAAAAAAAGCAGTTAGTTTATTTTTAATCCGTATCAGTAAAAGAAAAACACAGAATCATTTGTCTCTTCATTTCAAGACAGAGTATTCCAAAACTGCTGAAACCACTGAGGAAACATTAAAAAATGTGATTTTGTTTTTTGTCATAAACCATTTTCAGTGCTGCTGGAGAGAATGATGTAAATTTAATACCTTTCTCCTGAAGCTGTTTTAAGACATTGTATTTTTTTGCTTCTGAACCCTTGTTCTGAAAATACTTTGAAGGAGTTAGAAGACACACAACCAGCTTCAGAATGAATTTGTTCCTTTCACTGATGAGAAGAGTGGAATATTATCTGTAACATGTTTTAGATAAATAACAATTGGTATAATGCCCACAGTTTAGAATAGACTGTACAGTTTGAAATCCAAGTGAAAGATTTACTAAAGAAAAATTATTCAGTGCATTTTTGCATTTCATGCCCTTGAATTATAAGTAATTAATTGGATCTCTCCCATTCCTGACTGTTCTAATCTTTATTTGAGGGCCATCATAATCATTACCCTTACCCTTGCATGTTCATCAGATAAACCATGATATCAAAACAGCATTTCACAATTTTCTTTTCTGGCATGCATCAGTGTTCAAAATACCAGTTCATATTGAATCAAGCCTGATATCACAACAATGCAATGTTTCTCACTGTTGTACAAAAAATGCTTTCAAACCATAGTATATTTGTGTGTGTGTGCTTGTGTACATGTGCATATTTCTAAATAAGGTGAACAAATATAGTATTAGTGGTAGGTAATTCAGTCTTCAGAGATAGGGCAGAGAAGCAGGTAAGCAAACCTTTGAAGAATGTCAGTGAACAGGCAGTATTCAAATGTAACAGTCTCAGGGTCATTAAAGAAGAAGAAAATCCTGCAGCACATGAAGTTAAACCTAATATAGTACCATAGAAGGGCTCCCACAGAGGATCTTTAGACTAAGGAAGACCTATATATTCTTGCACTCTGTGTACTCCATACTGATTAGAACAGGTAGGCTGTAAAATTAGTTTATCAGATTCTCATCAGTGACACAGGCAGTTGGTTTGAGTTTCCAGTGAGGACTGTATGACTGATGGCTATACTAAATGAGATTGTGCTGGAGCATCCAAAGCATTTAGACATCATCTTCACAAGGAACTAATCACTGTAGTGAGTATGATGTGTATGCATATTGAATCTAAAAAAGGAGTAAAAGACAAGACCCAAAAGTAAGATGTTGACCAGATGTAGGCTGAAGATGAGAATTTCCTTTGTAACAAGGTTTGAAATGTTCCCAGTTTCATTCACAAGATGTAGGAAACGATATCACATGTAGGGAATTACTTACATTTGCTGTAGCAGAATTTAAGAGCATTTAGTTGGAACCCATCCAAAGGACATGGACTTGGCCTAAATCAGAATAGGATAGTCAACTTACACTTCAAATTCAAACATTATAGGGAAGGTAAACATGTAGGGAAAGCTATCATAGATAGAACCCATATATTTAATAATGACACATACCTGAAAATTTAAACCTTTCTATCCTAGAAAAAAGAATAGCACTGAAGAACTACCCAGACAAATGTAATCCCAGTGAAGAAGATTAAATGAAATAGGTAGTAAAACAACACCAGAAGTATCAGGGATTCTATATATATGTTGGAAGTCTAAAAAGTAAAATGCAAGAATTGGAAAAGTGACAGAGCACTGGAACAGGCTGCCCAGAGAGGTTGTGGAGTCTCCTTCACTGGAGATATTCAAAACCCGCCTGGATGCGTTCCTGTGTGATGTACTCTAGGTGACCCTGCTCTGGCAGGGGGGGTGGACTAGATGATCTTTCAAGGTCCCTTCCAACCCCTTAGATTCTGTGATTCTGTGCTTCTGTGATTCTGTGAATTGCAAGTTTCTGTATAATAAATAGGTCAGAAATTTGATGAGTGAAAAATAATTAGTGAGTTAAGTGTAATAGTGGGATTCACTATTAAAATGTAGCACAGGGTGAATTAAGTTTACTGTAGCAAAATGTAGCATAGAATCTCTATGAAATGAACCTTTATGCCTGAATAGAAAGAATGTGATGTTACCAAATTAACCAAATGAGATAGTGACAGTGGCTCTGGAACACCGTGAATAACTTGCAGAATACTGCAAAGGCAGAAAACGTAAAAATAATGGAAGGTGAGAAGGCACTTAATTAAATTATCAGGTAAGAGGTTTAAAATAAACAGAGCACTTTTCCACTTATTATGTAATTAAATCATGGAGCTTAATATGATGGATGTTCTGGAAGCCAAAAATTAAAATTAATTCCAAAACCTCTTAGGCATGTTCACTGATGACAGGTCTATAAATGCTATTAAGTACAGTGATCCAAATGCAACCTTCAAGTCAGGAAGTCCCCAACTCTCTGACACCTCAAAGGATATCCAGAGATACATCACTCCAGATTTGCCTTGTTCCTGTGCTCTTTTCCACATCAGAGACAATGCTGAACTAAATCAGATTTTTTTCTGCATGGTAGTAGTCACAGAGAACTTGTTCTTATTTCATCCTAATTACATGAAAGCATTGGTTAAAAGGTGATTCTTTGATCATTTAGGTATTGAGGGAAGTGGTAGTTTGGAGGGAGAGAATCTGATCTGCACGTTTTTTAACATTTTACCCTGTGCACAATCAGTCTAGCAAATGTCTGTTACATTCATGCTGACAGCCAGTGAGACAGATAAGTGTTGTTAGGGATCCTCCATACTTTTTTTCAGATGTGATTATGAGTGAGGTGAGGGCTCTGCCCCACTATTGTGCATCCTGCCAGCAAGGGAATAACTATCAAGCAGAAAATGTACTTTCATGAGCCTGATGAAATATATCACAGAATCACAGAATCGATGAGGTTGGAAGGGGCCACAGTGGGTCGTCTGGTCCAACCTCCCTGCCCAGGCAGGGTCATCCCAGAGCACATGACACAGGATTGCATCCAGATGGTTCTTGAATATCTCCAGTGAGGGAGACTCCACAACCTCTCTGGGCAACCTGTTCCAGTGTGTGGTATCTCACACAGTAAAGAAGTTCTTTCTCATGTTCAGGTAAAACTTCCTGTGTATCAGTTTCTGCCCATTGCCTCTTGTTCTATTGGTTGTCACCACTGAAAAGAGATTGGCTCCACCTTCTTGACACCCACCCTTTAGGATTTATACACATTAATAAGGTCCCCTTTCAGTTGCCTCTTCCTGAGGCTGAACAGGCCCAGCTCTCTCAGCCTCTCCTCATAGGAGAGATTTTCCAGAGCCTTTGACCAACTTACTGTCTCTCTGTTGAATCTGTTCCAGGAGCTCCATGTCTCTCTTATACTGTGGAGCCCAGAACTGCACACAGTACTCCAAATGTGGCCTCACCAGGGATGAGTAGAGGGGGCAGGATCTCCTCCCTTGACCTCTTCCTAATACACTCCAGGATTCCATTTGCCCTCTTGACCACAGGGACACACTGCTAGCTCATGGACAGTTTGTTGCCCACCAGGACCCCCAGGTCTCTCTCTGCAGTTCTGCTTTCCAGCAGGTCAGCCCCCAGCCCCAGTGCATGGGTTTGTTCCTTCCCAGGTGCAGGAACCTGCATTTGCCTTTGTTGAACTTCAGAAGGTTTTTTTCTGCCCATCTCTCCAACCTATCGAGGTCTCTCTGAAGGGCTGCACAACCCTCTGAGGTATCAGCCACTTCTCCCAGTTTTGTATCATCAGCAAATTTGCTGAGGAGGCACTCTACCCCCTCATCCAAGTCATTGATGAACAAATTAAACAACACTGGGCAGTACAGAACCCTGGGGGACACCACTAGTGACGGGCCTGCAACTAGACTCTGTACCATTGATCACAACTCTCTGGGATCTGCCACTCAGCCAATTTTTAATCCATCCCACTGTCTGCTCATCCAACCCACACTTCTTGAGTTTGCCTATGAGGTTTTCATGAGAGACGCGTCAAAAGCCTTGCTGAAGTCCACTGTTCTCCTTTCATCCATTCAGGTAGAAGGCAATCATGTTGGTCAAACATGATTTACCTTTAGTGAACCCATGCTGACTACTCCTGATCACCTTCTTGTCTTCCATGTGGGTAGAGATGACCTCCAGGATGAGGTGGTCCATCACCTTTCCAGGGACTGAGGTGAGGCTGACTGGCTGATAGTTCCCTGGGTCTTCCTTCTTGCCCTTTTTGAAGACTGGGGTGATATTTGCTATCTTCCATTCCTCAGGCACCTTCCCTGATCTCTATGACTTCTCAAAGATGATCGTGAGAGGCCTAGCTGTGACATCCGCCAGCTCTCAGTGCTCGTGGATGCATTCCATCAGGGCCCATGGACTTGTGGATGTCAGGTTTGTTTAGGTGTTTTCTGACCCAATCCTCCTTGAACAAGGAAAGATCTTCCTCCTGACATTCATTTGGTCTCCTGGGTCAGAGATCTCTGAGGGCTGGTCTTACCGGTGAAGAATGATGTAAAGAAAGCCTGACTTCCTCTTCGGGATGCATCATTCTTGAGCCTGGAGGTAGTGAGCCTTGAACATCGATCAACTCTCCTGAATCCCCTGCTCCCATGGCATTCTTCCAATAATGTCCCTAAAGATGTGAAAGTTAGCTCACCTGAAGTCCATAGTGATAATCTTGCTTGCTGTCCTGCTAACTCTATATTCAACACTGAATCTCATTGGTCACTACAGCCAAGGCTACACCCCAACTTTCACATCATCAACAACCCCTTCCTTGTTGGTTAGTATAAGGTCAAGCAGAACACCATTCCTTGTGGGATCCTATACTACCTGTGACAGAAGTTATTGTCAATGCTTTCCAAGCACCGTTTGTGCTTGGCTGTGTAGCTTTGCCATCAGATGTCAGGGTAGTTAAAGTCCCCCACAAGAACCAGCGCCTGAGACTTTGAGGCTGCTTCAAGCTGCCTGTTGAAGGCCTCATCCCCTTCCTCCTCTTGATCAGGCAGCCTGTAGCAAACTCCCACAATGTCACCCTTACTAGCCTGCCCTTTTATGCTAACCCATAAACTCTCGACCCCCTCATCCTCACCAAGGCAGAGCTCAGTACATTCTAAGTGCTTCCTCACATAGAGGGCAACTCCAACACCATGCCTACATGGTCTGTCTCTCCTAAACAGCATGTAGCCCTCCATGGCTGGCAACATTCCAGTCATGTGAGTTATCCCACCACATCTCTGTAATCACAATGAGACCATAGCTTTGTGATCTCATGCAGATCTCCAGTTTTTACTGTTTGTTCCCCATACTGCATGCATTAGTGTACAGGCATTTAATGAAAGTATTTCGTGTTGACAATATTCCAGTGGGAGTGCAGGGAGATACCCCATAGTCAGCCTAGTGGTTGTGGCTTTGGTTGCTTGAACTTGATCAAGGTATCCCCACTTGAACCTTCTCTTGCTACTAGGGGGTTTCTTCAATTTTTCCCTATTAGCTTCTATTATCTCAGGAGTCCCTGGCTCGTGATTGTAAGACTGCAGGTGTGCTCCAGTGTGGTTAGTACATCTCAGAGTCACCTGCACAGGGCCCTCACAAGTACCCCATCCCTCTAAGTTTCCCAAATTTTCCCACAGTTTGCCAGGGCTGAGCCTGAAATTGTCCCCCTCCCCTATCATATCTGCCAATGAGTCTCTTTAATACCTGGGCAAAGGCTCTCCTCCCTCTCTGAAAAAGGTGAGTCCCATCTGGTGCCAGCATACCTGGTGCTGTGTAGGCTGCCCCATTATCAAAATGCCCAAAATTATGGTGGTGACACCAGCTGCGGAGCCATTTGTTAATAGACTCAGCCCATCTGTTTCTTTCAAAAGTGCTGCTTCCTAATATCCTAATTGTAGCTTCGGAGCTCAGGTCACTGGTGTTGCATTGACTCAGCGATGGAGAACATCTCTAAGCCCAGCTGCTTTATACAGTCAGATCTGCGCAAAGCAGGTGGAGTGAATCTCATCTGCTTTACCACGAGTAGAGAACGTTTGCATTTTTAAACTGCTCAAGAGCAACTTCAGCTCTATGAATAAAGATACTGCATTTGGCTCCAGACCACCGCAGTACACTTACTTCCATGCGTAAGATTCAGGCAAAGTTGTTGGCCTTATGCTCAGGGCTGCATGGAAACCACAGTTCCCTGAAGGTGCCAAATGATCTCAAGAAGAGATGATTCTAAATTTTATCTCCTCAAAGCCTGTAACCATGACTGCACTCCTGCTATCCAGTTCAACCCGTCCAATGCTTCAGGAAGCAACACATCTTGGAGTTGCCTCCACAATGGAAATCATGGTATGAAGTAGCCTAAGAAATGCCAAACTAATTTATGTGGTTACATGAGTTTGATTATTAAATGGGAAAGTAACTCACATGCACGATGATGTCGGCAAGTAGAAGACCACATTCCACTCTATTAAATTTGTCAGCACAGTTATACTAGATGTACACATCACTGGAGTTGCTTCAGCTGTAAATGTTTTTTAGTAGAGAATATGGTCAATTCCCTTAAAAACAGATTAGATTGGTCTGACACTGGTTTAAATTGTTCCAAAGTTATTGAAGGTTGACATAAAATCAAGATAACTCATGGTGAATTCTGTCAATCTTCAAAATACACCTTATAGTAAGAATTTATCAAAGCAAATATCAATTGAGGAACTAATACAATATTTATTTAAAGCCTTTTTGATTACTAGATGAATAAAAAAAATATGAGGCTTTAACAAATATAACCATTTGTTGCTGCAGAAGTGTTTATAGCATATTTCAGCAGAAGCTTTTTGTTGGTGTCCCAAGTACAAGGCAGCAGGCAGAATGCCTTTTACAACACTATTGTATTGCTGTGCTTCTCCTCAAACCTCCACATGCAAGTTTCTGACTAAATGTTAGACCAGAGGCCTAATCAGTAGCTCCTGTAGGAGATGACAAAGATCTTCACTTTGCATAGGAGTAGGAAAATTGTTTCAAACTCATGATTTCTGTTAACTGTTTTTTCTGTAGCCCTGAATAGGAACATCAGAGAGATCAAATGTATAGTTTCATTTCCATCCATTGTCTGTCTGTTTTGTTTGGGTCACAGTGTGCTTATAACTAATAAATTAAGTGCAGTTGCAAATGTAAGAAAGCTACAAAATACATGTGTGAGCACAGAAGAAAAAAACAATCTGAATGTAAGAAAAAATGGATAAAGTGCTGCAGTAGTATCTATAGCTAAAGACAGGTTATGTTCATATTTTTGCAGTCCAGCAAGGTTTCTATTACAAAACACCAGAACACAGAAGGATGAAATACAGTTTGTGTGAATTTGTCATTACAAGTTTGTATCTTTACACTGTGCCATTTTCCCATGGACATAAAGTGAAATAGCTTGGTCTTTTTGCCTTTGTGTGAAGGAAATCTTTGTCTCCTGTAGAATGTACATCACTGTCAGAAACTTGGATTCTGCTGCAGAGAGTCTGAATTCTGCAGATTCCTAGAGCTGATTAAATTGCAGCCAGTCACAATGGAATGATGTCCCATTACAGTTTTCTGATAAATGTATCATAATGTTATGTAGACATATCTCAAAACTACCATGTATTAGTGCTAGCTTCACTCAGAAATGTTGAACTGCAATGTCAAGATATTAGTTTGTGATTATTTTATTATATTGTTTCACTGTGTTTCACACCATCTTTCCCATGGAGGGAAACTATTTACAAATCTCTCCAAAGGAAAAAAAAAAAAAAAAGAAAGAATTAAAAAAAAACCAAAGCAACAAAAAAAGAGTGAAGCCTGCAAGCTACACTAAGCACGAAGTACCATTAAGGAAACCATGCTGCTGTGAAGTAACAAGTGCCTTTGTATTTAAAATAACCACACTTTGTGGCTGATCTCATAAAAGCCACCAATCTGCTTCCCGAAAGCTCTACATCTCAGTTACTCAATGGTGAATCAAATTAGGACCATGAATACATTTTGAGGATGTAGAAGGGAGGCGAGCTAGTTATGTAAATGGAAAAGGCAAAAAGATGTGTTTGAAAATATAAACAGCACTTACTGAACTGAATTAATGGAATGGAAGTGGGAAGATAAGCTCAGTATCAGTGATGGTACAGCTCCATTTCATACCTATGTTTCACCCAAGAATGGACTATAAGACTCCTCTCTTTAACATGGGAAATTACCTACCTTCTAACTTCTAGTTAAAAGTGCGTGTGAAGCATTCCTCTTCTCTGTCTCACTGACTGCTGATGTATTTTGCTTCAGCCTGAGGGGCTAAGAGGTTTTGTTCCCTTTCAGAAAAATAAGGTAGTCTGTCGGGAAGTATAGTATACGAATTCATATTCCTCTAGAAATACAAAGAAATGGGACCCAAAGCCTTCTGTATCCTATGGGAGTGCTGTGACCCAGGGGACAGAAAGAAGAGGACTACATCTCTGACTACCATTTTTGTAAATTTTCCCCCAACTACTTTTTCCAGATAGTTCTACTCAGGAAATTGAATCTGCCCTTGCAAAGAGTTTCAGCATATTTTCACTGACTTTACAGAATAAAAAGAAAGGAAAAAAGTTCTCATACTAATCTAAATGCATATCTCCAGGCATCATTAATCTCAACCTAACTCTCTCCTTGTTTGACAAAACTGTGCAAATAGTTCAGTAATGTCCACATGAGAAAAGTCTACTTGAAGTTAATTGAGTGTTTGTATAGTGTTTGGTGTTCTAAGACTTTTACTTTATTAGGTGTAATTTTGGCCAGAACACTAATGGGAAAATATGCTCACGCTGGAGATGAACCAGAAAACCTGATTAGAGGAGTAATATGAAAAAGGTGAAGAACTGCATGTGAACATTTTAATGTTTTCCAAATACTCTAAGTTAACTGTATTTTCTTTTTGATCAGCTATTTCTGTTCCTTGGTCACAATTCTGTTTGTATAAATAAATGACTGTGCTTCCTTACTAGGAACCTCGTATACACAGGAGAGGCACTGTATATAGTAATTCCACAGAATCCATCCTTAGTGACAGTTTGAATTTTCTTTTATTATATTTCTTTGAAATTGCTTAAATTTCCCAATAATTATTTTCCTGTGACCATTTTTTTCTGCTGCTAGCACTGAGCTAGTCCAATGACCCCATCACCTTTAAGCTATTGATCTGTCTGACATCTGATTCAACCTGTTCACAGTTATCTGGAGTGCTGCAAAGATAGATCAAAAAAAAATAATTATCTAGTTTTCTGGCACAATATGTCTGGAAAAACAACACTATTCCCCAGTCAACAGGCAAGTTAATTTGGGGAAATTTGGGGATCTTGTTTTCTAATTATAAAAAAAGTATTCACTTGAATATCAAAATGGTAGCAAAATTATTTAAAAAATTAAAGATGTAAGCAGAACTCTCTATGATGGGCCATGGCTTGATAGGATCTCCTGTGTACTTCTTTTCTAGCTAAGTTAGATGCTTAAAATGAAGTTGAATCACCTTTGAACAAAAGCTAACTAGAGTCTTAATGCATTAAAAAATATACACAACAAAATCATACATTTTTTAAAATTAACTCTCATTTTTATGAGTATTGAACTATGTGTGCATATTTCAGCACACACATTCATTACACCAATGTGTGTAGATGGGTATTTACAGACATGAATAGAAATCTTACTACTAACTGCTGTGGAATTTTGCTCAGATTGTCAGTGGCCTTATGATATAATACATTTGTAAGTTCAATTTACAACAACTTTGAGACAGGGCAGAATTTGTGCTTGTATGTACTTAAGAAGGTTAAGTTACAAGAATTCTTGAAAATCCAGATCATGTGGAAATTCCACATTAAAAATGTGGAAAAATAAATTATTCTCAACCTCTTCCGTCAAAATCATGTTTAGGTCACCTGGAAATACCAGACTAGTCTTCCAAATGGGCGGGACCACAGAAGAAACATCTGTAAATCTTAAAATGGGTGTCCAGATGAATTTAAACAGCCAAGTGAAATACAAGTTTCATGTGACTCAAAAGCCAACAGAACTGAAATTTGTGAAGGTCAAAGTACCTAATTCCTTGTTAGGGATTATCTGATAGACAATGATTTTATTCTGGTATGCAAGTGTGTCTATCATTGACTTCAGAGGGGTCAGGACTACATTTTGCCTCCATAGTCAAACTCTCCATGTACTTTTAAAATTAAGCGCAATTACACTGTTAATACTACATGTGCATTTTTTACTATTTCTATTGTATTAGTACAAGATTTGTAATATATGTGTTAGTCTTCTTAAAAAGGTCATAACCACCTTAAGCACACATAAATTATATACATTGTAAAGAAAATAGGGTGTTCTTATGTGGGAGTTGAGGAGAAATTGCTTAGGAAGAAAAGGTGAGTCATCAATAGTTAAGTACGTAGCAATAAAAGCACAACTCATGACGGTAAGCAGACAGAAGGAGAGGAATAGAACGGATGGCTGAGGCTGAAGGCAGACTCAGAGCAAGACAGTAGGCTGGACTGTCTCCAGACACAGCATGGAAATCACCAAGCATAACACTGACAAGATGCATCGTAATGTGTGCTGATGCGCTAGAGGCAAGACTGAGAACCTGTCTCTGTGGGAAAAGTGTCTTACACTGTAATTAAACAGGAAGTAATCAAGAAAAAAAACATTCAAATAGATTCACTTCTGTGGAAAACCAGACTCTGCTAGCTCGACATCTAAAGTAACATGTTGTAAGCAAATTTAAAACTATATGTATTGAATTACTTGAAGATGTTGAGCTAGAGAGGTAACATTTTGTCACTCTTATATTGTAAGATTTTGGAAGCAGGAGTATTTTTCTTTCAAGAGTTTCTTTGGTAATATATTCAGGAGGTGCTTGAAGTATGATGGAAACTTTCCTTCTTGGTATACATAGGTCGTAAAAAGGGTCATAGATGGGGGACACGTATCTTTTAAATGAAAGTGACTCAAAGTTAATGAAGAGACACTTCCAGATTGGTAGGATATAAATGAAAACAATAGAGTTTCTCTAAGTTGCAAAATCAGTAGTTTATTACTCCTATCAAGTCCTTCATTAATATACTCTTGTCCTTTTCCGAATGTTTTCTCCAGCATCATGAAAATGAGGTCAGCATCACCATTCTGGTTTAGGTCTTTCCCTTGAACCTTCCTGAGCATCTCAGGAATTCACTGCTGAATGGAGTGAATTCTTTTTCTCCTGTCTCTGCTTCCTCTGAAGCCTGTACTTTTGCCGGTGATAGTGATAGGTTGCAATGAGAAAAGGGGAAACTAGAAGCAGTTGCCAAGCAAAGAGGTCAATTGCCAGGGAACACACTTTATATTCCCAGCAATACTGAATGACCCTGGAATAATCACTTTGATTTTCTGTACAAAATCTTTCCCACCTCTGACATAAATATAGTATTGACCTCACTTGCAAAATTCTTTTGAGATACACTGTTGTCCAATTGTGTTTTGTTTTCCCTCATTTTTAGTCACTTCAGTGGCATGTTGATAACCAGTTTGGCTTAACCTCTATTAATTTCAATAGCAACATATTTAATTAGTTAGAAGCTAACTCCACTCAATAATCAATTTCTTCAGGTCGATTTTGCCTGTGGCCCACTTTGCTTGCTTTGTCTCTGTTACTTTTCCGAAATCTTTCTCTCACCATCTGTAACGGGAAAAGAAACTTAGTTGAAAGAGGTGCAAAGCCAGTGTGACCTGAATGAATGTGATATTCAGAACTATGCGTGCAGGTACAACAAAAAAAAAGGAGAGCTTTCAAAATTTTGATAATCGAAGAGGCAAAGAAAATAGGAACTCCAATGCAACTGCTGAAAGAACAGTTAGATCGGGCCCAAAAGAAATGAAAAAGCTGTAGATATTGACCTCCTTCTCAAGATACTCAAGGCAGATCAATAATATTGAGAGCTACAGAGAGATCACACACAGTGGAAGGAAAGAAAAAACAGAAAACTATACTCAGAGTCATGTGATAGATCATAAAGAACCTGTAAAAGAAATGTTCAGAGCAAAGTGAGGACTGAAACAGAGACTGAAAAATCATCAAGAAATCTGGATTGCAAAAGCTAGACAGGGAACATAGAGGATAAGATCATTGGTCTTGCATAAAAAGAGGTTAGAGAATATGAGGTCAAATACGTATAGTTTCCAAAACTAAGGAAATAGTAACAGTTCTATATAGAGAGAAAAAGGTCACGTGGGGGTTAAATGATTGATTAACAATGAATGACGTAGTTACATATGGCAAAATAATAACATACAAAATAGAAAATATAATCATGCTGATTGAAAGATGGTCTTTTCCAAACAAAGCTAACCAAGAACTAACTCCAGCAGACACAGGGTAGGATCAGAGAGAGAGAACGCAGTTGTGACTTTGTCACCAAAGCTAAATCAAATCTTTGACTACATTATTTGGGCTATTTTATTTTTCTCTTTCCACTAGGAGCTCTCTTTGATTCATGATCACGTCGCTGACTTAGTGTCATTCAAACATATAAAGGCTTAATTCTCATGCCTTGTATTATCAGTGGGGATTTGGACTACTATACTTTGGTAAAATGAGACCCAGATACATTTTCTTAAATGAAAAAAAAAAGATCACTGAATAGGCTGACCTAGTGAACTGATTTCATATATAATACAAATAATGATAAATGAGCAAACTTATAAATGAGGAAAAACTAAACTATCAGCTGTTTAGAGCCTTAAAAGGTTTTAAAACAGATACACAGATGTTTTTTGCACAGTTTCATCTGAAATGCTTATGCACTATTTTGTAATATGTGTGTTACTTCTCTCAAATCAGTTCAGTGCATCTTTAGTTTTGCAAAGAAGAAACTCTTTGACTTGCTTATATTTTTAAGATTGAAAGTCTTCCATAAAAGAAAGTGTAGCACTTCAGGGCCTTAGGATCACTCTAAACCATACTCACCGATTTGAAATTATAGCAACACTTTTGTTATAAGTGTCTTTCTCTCTAAGTGGTAGGGCTTCTGGGCTTGCAAACTAGAAAATAATTTAAAATTATTGATGTGCTTCACATTTTTAGGAGAGCTTCATTCTTCCAAATTAGAATTCCAATTTGTGAACCGCTCCAATAACTTTAAATTTCTGTGTACTCTAGGCCAAACCCTAATCTTTCCAAAGTGAAGAGCTTATAAAACTGTTGAAGCCCCTTAATAATTCTGAATTAGATTACAGATACATGACTAGAATTTCAATTTAGTTTTATTTTAAATACTTAATTAAAAAACTCTAACCTGAACCTACCACATAAATATAAACTCATATCATGTCTTCAGTTTCCGATGTTAATTCTTGAACTTTTGTCAGTATCATGATAAAAACCTTCTGTTTAATTTTTGTGAGTGACAAAGTATTGTTGCTTTGCTCTGTAGTCTTTAGTAGCTTTTAGAAAGGAACACTGTCTTCCTTTTGTATCACACATCAAATATGTATAGACCTTGGACTACTTGCAGGGTATTAAGCTTTTCTATATATGGCCCACAAAAACCCAACTGTAGTTAACATTGATAGAACTTGCTGATGATCTGCTGTGCTAGGCTGGGAAATCCAGAGGCAGCAGCTGATAAGCATTTGGAGAGCCAGCTGTTTCCCCAGTTCTTCCTTTGATCTTGGACATCAGCAAGAATGTATTTTGCAGATTTGTTTTTAAGGCTTTAAAATGCAAGACATGGTAGTTTATATGCATGATTTCTGCTGTTCAGCTACAACCTACCCTGAATTATGAAGGCCTAGTATGTAGTGTACCAATGTTTGTGCATAAAACAAATATAAAGTCAGAGAAGACCGTTTATCTACTATTCAGATACAATCTGTCAGATGCTCATCCCAGTTATGCTTATTTTTTTTGTAGAACCATTGACCCAAAATTTTTTGGACATTCGCAAACCAGACTGGAGCAGCATCCCAACCAAAGCCACATTTTTATCCAGGGCACGTCTCTAATTCCATGTCAAATCCTCTGAATGCTCACAAATATGAGGGAACATAAGTGAAATCTGTATGCACACTTTGTTGAATTAATGTATTGGAATTTGTATTTGATATATACACACAAAAATATAAAAATTTTAACATAAATGTCAAATTGCCCAAAATTTCATCCAAATACAACCATATTTCTATATTCACAGAAAATAACCCCACAAACAGGTCTGTAAAATTCTTTATATTTAAAATTAAGAACAACATATTTTTCCTTAATCTGCTAAAGAGTTAGAGGGCAGCTCAACACTTGACATTATTTCTTTAAACAAGGGCCACATTGACTAGTACATTTTGTCTCACAGTGCTCCATTGATGCCAATCACCTTAATCAGCTGGCTGAACTCAGTTCATGCCTGCTGTGCATAACTGAAGAGGTACAAACAAGCAAAGCAAAGCATGCCAGTGAAACTGGTTCAGTATGTTACAAATAAAATTAACAAGCATCAGCTTTAATAGATAAGCAAATAGAATCAAAATTGAAGAAATATGCAGGTATCCTGGTATTTAATTTTATTTGACCCTGCCAACAAGTGGATTTCTGTGTCTTCTTTGACAAGAAGTACTTAGAACAAAGAAATTCTTCATTCTTCTGTCAGAGCTTCGTTTACATGAATATGTATTTTTCATTACCTTTAAAAAGTATAGTAAAATAAAACTGAAAAGTTGGTAAAGTCTCAGTTCAGACTTTTAATCTGAACAAGTGATCCAAATGTAGTGAAGCATTTTCATCTTGGAGTATGGGGTAAAGCCCCTTTCTCAGCTGTCTGCCCACCCTTTTGAGCCTAAACTCTAAATCATCTCTGAATTGCTCAGGCTAACTTGAGACTGGGGATGACCAAAGTATAGTGTAAAGATGTTTGATGCAATGCCAAAGCTGCTACAAGTTCCTGTTATGAATTAATTCCAAGCATATCCAAGCATAATCTAAGTGTTTTTACAGTTCTCATGGGAAGTTTATAGTCTAGGTCTCTACATGAGAGCAATACTTTATATGTACTCAGTGAAGCTTCTTTACACCAAAGGCACCTCCAAAATGCTCACAGTTCATCCTGGAAGTGGACATGACTCCCTCCTTTTGCAGAACATCTGAAAGCAGATAGGGTAAATTAGTTCCTAACTTTCTTAGTTCCACTTCTCTCTTCTGTAGAGTCCAGCTTCAGTCAATAACCACATTACTCACTTCATCTGCTGGCTTTAACCCAAAGTCTTACAGTCAAGGATCATATTATATGATTTGATAGGATTTGATTCAGAGAATCTTCCTAATGAGATCCTGAGGTAGTTGCTGTCCTTAACATGTCTGGAAAAGAAGAGCAGTGTTTGTATTGTTTTAAACTCTATCACTCTGCTGACTTGCCACTGTGAGTCCCCAGTCCAGCTATAGGCTGGCATGCTGCTAGCACCAGTTCTGTTTGAACAGAAAACTCTGAACAGAAACTGAACTCAGAAAAATTTGAACAGAAAGCTTTTGACATAGAGATCAATGCATTAAGCATTAAGATGTGAGAAATTACATGCAAGCAGTATAATTATTCCAGGGAATTTTTTTTCCTATATTTTCTAGCGTTTTTTTTCCTTATTCCCAGCTACAAGGAGAAGCATTAAGAAAATGAACAAAAGAAATTGGGTGACCAGCCAGAGAAACAAGTACTCACAATAATAAAATCTGCTCTTAAGATATTCTTACAAAACTTTTTTCTTTGAAAGTTTGAATAAATTTATTTTCCTATACATATTACAGAGCTTAAAGGCAATATATAGAATCATATAACTAGATAGTTTTGGTCTGATTTGGTTTATATTCAGGAATTTTAAGTCTGAAAAGAGTGATTTCCCTTAAATATCTATCATTCAGAGTAAGAAAAGAAAGGAAAAGAATAGTTCTGTCATGCTAACAACAAAGAGGAAACCACCAAATATATGTTAAAAAGCATTTCCAGAAATCTGTAAGTGGAATCTTCTTATATTTTAAGTAAACCTAGTGTGAGAATGCTAGGAACCCATTACATGAAAAATACATACTATATTTATTCATAGCTGACCATCTGAACATACTGTTCTTGTCCTGACATGTGAGATGAGAGTCTATAATCAGTTGGCCTCCTTTCGTCTAGAGCTAAGAGACTACTTTTATGAATTTTTGTTTATTGCTTTTAGAAATTATTCACATGTTAAGGAAAAGAAGGCTGGGATTCAAAGCTGTACAAATTTTCTGCAAACTTTCAGTCTGCCTTGAATTCCAGACCCTATTGACAAGAACATTGATTTTCAAATTTCAGTTAGACTAAAATTCCGGAGATTTTAGCTGGTTTCATTTTTTTATAAATATGAAATGAGTTTTACCTTACTTTGAAAAAGTAGTCTCTGCTTTTTGTCAAAACTAAGTGAGTGTTCATGCAAGAAGCAAATCTCAACAGACAAAAGTGCTTGCCTTGTGTTTCAGATTCAGATAAAACACAAAACCAGAAAACATTAACTTAGCTTCAGATTTCACTGCAGGCTTTTCAAAGACCTCTACCAGAAACTTGTCTGTTTCAGAGTCTTCACTGTATGTTCACTGGGATTGCATCTGAGTTTGGCCCTGATCTCATCAGCTACCGTTAATCTAATTGTTTGTAAAGATCATCCTAAGAACACTGAAAGACTCCAAGTAATTTTTAAAAAACATGTTCCAAAAGTCTCCATCTATAATTACATAAAAATAAAAGATATTGTGAAAAATGTACCAAAGTACTTGTTAAATTTAAATTTAATTTATCTAGTTTAAAACTGCCAGTGGCTATGGTGAGCATTGGTGCTGGGTGTGTATCGTACTGGTTTGGAACTCTAGTGCCTTATGCTTGCCACCAGTTTTTGATGTATAAGAATACACATGATTTTAGTGCTAGAAGAACTGGAGTCTCAGTTCTCACTATTGCAGAATTCTTTATAGTGAGCACACAATGACAGATTTATAAAAGAATGGTAGTTTAAAATGATGTCTATTCCCCCTGAATCAATGTATATTTTGGAGGCATTAAATTGTATGAAATTTCTCAACATCAAAACCTTGTCATTAGCTTGGCAATCAGGCAGCACAGATATGGCAGAAGGAATATTAAGGGCTAATTTTATAACATCAATCTGTTTGTCATCAGCAAATAAATGAAATTTAGGCCCACATTGACAGATCAGATTATTGAAAAGAGACAGGTACAGATTAAAAATCAGGGCCTTGAAAGAGAAACATATGTGACACCTGCAGAGTAAATTTTGTGGAGCTGATCCTACCACAGAAATTAGGTCAATCCCATTTGTATAGAATGACACAGAACCAAGAAATAACACTTCAAAACAACTCCTACAAAGCATTTGAGGAGAACTGAGTCAAGACTTTGACTACTTATGTCAAAGATGGCTAATTTAGGTAGGACGCTGACTAGATAATGTCTGCTTGGGTTCACGAGGAATTGGTGATGACTGTAGTGATGAAAGTTTGGCACTGTATTGTGGTCTGAAAACAAACTAGGCTTAGAAGAGCAAGTGCTCATCAGAAGGCAGACAGAAAAATTATTAGTTCAAGAGCAAAAGAATCCCAACCAATCAAATAAATAAATCAATCCATTTCTAAGAGAAATGAAAGATAAAATTAATTTCAGGGCCCTGTATCAATTTTTACAGGCACCAGCATGAGAGAGAATCCGTTTTGGTGAGGCAAAGTTAGGATATTAATAGAGCACATGAAGAATGGCTCTAATCATACCAAGTAGATAATTGTGTGTAAGGAGACCTCACATAGTGAGTATTTCCTTGGTTTTGAATTGCTGTTTAACTATTGGCTTACGTTTGAGTACAAGAAAGAGGAAAAACAGAAACATGAGAAGGGTAATGAGGATATGACCACCTGCTATTTTGAACAGAAAAAGAACCAAATCCTAGACAGAAAAACAGAAACATCAGTAAACATGTTACTTTGTTACTAAAAGAATCCAAGATATTTGTCACAGATGCCAGAAAGCACTCTGTATTCACAAAAGTGAAAGCATTTTGCCATACTGTAATTAGTATAATGACTGATAAATATCCAGTGGTAACACATTGATCATAGATAATCAAGGTCTGATTACTGAGCCCTGGGGATGCCTCAAGTCTGACTCTACGTGGATGATTTAAAGTTATCCACAGGATGTTAAATCTATTAAAGCATTCAAACGTAATACAATTCCCAGATATGTTTCAAGAGTAAAAAGCAAAATTTCATGGTTTGTAATATCAAACATTGCAGTAAACTCTCAGAGAAAGGAAAGGAAAACCCTTGACACAGTTTGCCAGCAGACCATTTTTCATTCTTTAGCTGAGTGGAGGAACTTGAAAGCAAGCTTGAAATATTCTTCACCAGCTTTGTTCCAGTTGAGCAAAATCCAAGCAGCAAACTTAAGCATGAGAACTTTAATGAAAATTAGGGAATTTGAAATTAATTTGTATTACCAAAACCCCCTATTTCCTAGCTCTGTGGATTAAAGAAAAGCATGTTTAGTGGGTTTTTTGATTTTTTTTATTTTTTTCAGAACACAGCTAGTTGCTACAATTGTAAAGTACAATTTCAATGCAGCATCTCTGATAGTGAGAGAAGGAAAATATATGTGTATTATTTAACAAACAGTAAGTCTATAAATCACAAAAAAAACCCCCCAAAAAACCACAAACAAACAAACAAAAAATACCCACAAAAAACCCAAGCCAAACAAAACCCCAAAAAGGCAGTTCCAGGCAGGCTCTTTCAAGTGATGAGTCTTAATAAGCACCCCTGCTTTGTTCCTGTTTTTAGAGGCATATTTTTCTTATGCTTTTCTTGTTTCCTATTTAAAGAATTTATATATTAAAAACTAACTAAAATACTGGACTCAGGACTCTACTGCATCATGCTTATAGTGAATTTTGATACTGGAGTCAGAGGAAGCAATTGTGACAATTTAGAGAACATTTGCCCCAGGTGAATAAGGGAAATGGGGTGTGCTCAGTCTCCCTCAGTGTGTCATTGATCCACAGAAAAGGGGGAGAACTAGGTTCCTCAGAATGTGATTCATAACAGGCAATGCAGCAGAAACAGAGGCAACTACATCAGACACGAGGAAATACTAAAAAGAGTACCTGAAATATTTTCCTTCTTTCAGTACTGGGTACCTAATTAAAAATAGACATGGAGAATTAAACATCTCAATGAACCTGTAATTCAATACTTTCCAGTTGTAGATGACATATACAACTTTATGGACAATTGACTCGTTGCATTCATTGAGGAGGATCAGTGAGGCACCTATCTATTATAGTGATTTACATGATGGCCTTTTATATGACTACTTATATGATGGCCTTCAAGAGCATTTGCTTTTGAAGCTATAATCCTACCCTAGTTTTCCTTCTGAACATCTGGAGCTTTATGCCACCTCTTCCATCTCAGAGAATAAAGTTTCAGCCACAACCCTATTCACTGTTATTGAAGTTGAATCATTCTGAACAAAGAAAGAAAATTTCATGGGGGTAAAGGGATCTAATTAAAGAAAGCCTGTTTCTATAGCCAAATTGATTTCCAAGAGAACAGCAGGAGGGGAACATTTTTGATTCTGGACACGTTTACATTGTATTTGCATTCTGGGTATCACCTTCTGCATATCAGCAATTCTGAGGTAGGCCTGAAAGCAGACCACAATCCAAGATTATTCCACATTGCAAGAACGGGGTCTACCCGTGTTTCTATAGACAACCATTGTCTACTTTACCTACTGATTCCATAATTCTTGTGTTCTGTCTATGGCTCATTTCAGCCTGAAACATGCACAGTACTTCATGTCTGGGGTCTTGCTTGCAGCCTAGTGCTGCAAGGCTCACCATCCTGGCAAATGAGATGCAGGCAGCTCAGTCCCCTTACACGGCACCAACCTGAGGGGTTTCTCTCCCCCTCATAATATCCATTTGTGTTTTTAAACATTATTTTTGTACTAATGACAGTGCAGTTTCTCAGGGACACATCAGGATCCCAAGAATTTTATGACCCTCTGTGTCTGCTTTCCCTCCTGTATTAAACACAGGAGCAGATGTTCCAGGACTACAGCTTACATATACTGTGCCTATATAGTAGTCCTGGATCAACCAGGGTTCACCCCAGCCAAAAAGTCTTAGATCTGCCACAGCAAGCTGACGATGCTAAGCACTCTCCAAAGATGCTCAGGATACTAAACTGGAGATGGCTAGTATCTACATTGCAGTCCTACCATGTTTTAATGGGGAGAAAAGGGACATTTTCTGATGCTCATCTCACCTTCATTAGGAAAACAGTTCTTTTCTACTAATGCTCAAGCTATTAGTGAGATTGCCAGGAAATAGGATCATGATGGAGCCTTGTGTCTCTGCATCTGCCTTAAACCAACATTTAGGAGAGAAGTGTAAAACGTGAATGATAGGAAGGATTCACCTTGAATGAAGAAAAAGAAACCTTAGTGGTACAAATACAAATTTTTAAATTACTCTGAGGTCAGCTTACAGAATAAGATGCTTTGGGAAATTATAATTGAGCTGCTAGTATGCAAATCTGTAAAGCTGTTTCATCAGCCTAGGGTAACAGCACCCTGGCCTGGCTGCCTGGCCAAGATTTCAAAGAAAGTATGAAAGAGTCAAACAGAACTTGAATGTTTCCTGTGAGATAGGAGAGAAGCTGTAATTAATGTAATTAGTTAATGGACATTTGTAAGCCATTCTTGCAATACCATAGCAAAAGACATCTCAAGGTCCTTCCTTGTTCTATGTATTGTACTAATTCGCAGTACATTCACTCTCTGTACTAGATAATACAGCTTTTCCCAAAGCTGGTTAGTAAGGTTCACAGCCTCTTAAGAAAGGTGCTGAAACTTTTGATTACCCTCAGGGGATAGAGACAAAAGTAAGAAAGAACTTTCATTCAGGTCCTCTATTGTTAAGACTTTTCCCCTATGGGTATGTACTTGAATTATGGTACAGCACCTTGGCATCAGGGAGCAGCAGGAATGGGCAGCTCCACAAGGGAAGGTGAACTGACAGCTGAGGCAGCTGGCAACTGGCAGCAAGACCTTAGATGAAGGGTGCAGTCCCACAGTATGTAAACAAGAAGAGCAGAACAGGTCCAGGGTCAGCCACAGCCCACTGATCACCAGACAGCCTGTAGCAATGTCACAGATCTGAGATCAGGCTGGAAAGTCAAGTCAGCAAGACAAAATCAGGTCTGGCATGGTGCAAGGCCAAGCACAGTGTAACTACAGCATGGCACAATCTTGGACCAAGGGCAGGGGCTTGAGCCAATAGGTGAAGCTTGTGTGCATGGAGGTCCCAGCTTTTCACACCTTTTTTCTTATGGCATAGTTTTTTTCCAGCAGGCAGATAAAAGGTTACACGGTTCTGGCAGATAAGAAGTCACCCTGAGCATGGGAAGTCAAGCCTCTGCGAGAGGGTGGGAAATGAAGTTGCAGAGGATTATGGAGAAAGACGGTTATAGGCTCATAAGGGTGATCAGAACTTGTTGGCAAAATCAGAGCCCCGACATTTGATAAGAAAATACTTTTATAAAGATGTCCTTTCTAACTGCCAGTCACTTTAGCTTTGTTTTTTAATTGTTTAGGCGTAATATAACACAATATTAATATGTGCTTTCTTTGGTCCACAAAGTTTCTATTTAACTCAGTAGGAGTTAGTTGTATGCACAGATAAATGATAATAAGAAAAAGATAATGTTTTTTTCAGAATTATAAAATATACAACATAGGGCCTTACCTACCTCCTGGGAGGTGATATGGCTTGTCAACTCTTAAATAACTTCACAGAGAACATTGTACCTCACAGAAGGCCATTGTGTAAGAAACTCAGGGGTTGGATCACTGACCCACTTCACGATTCAGTTTAACAGCCTGAATTTAACTCTGTGGGGGAAAGAGCTTTTCTAATATTACTTGAACTATTTATTAGTTCTTTTTAAAAATCTCATTGATTTCCAATACATTGAATACAGTGCTTAACAGGGGGACTTTTCCACAGAAAATCAATTTTCTGCAATATTATTGTATCCCTGTACAGAACAATAGAACACTGAAAAGATCATCAAAACTATTTATTATCATTGATTTGACTATGGTATGCTTTATAGCTTGGATTTCTCAGTATGTCAACTAATTAGCTTCACAAATTACTAAGAAAATTCCACTGCTTCCAATTGACTGTTATGAACATATAAAATAGTTTCTGCATCATCTAAAAATGAAATATGACCTTTTAAATGTTTTAGCTTCCCTTTTTTGTGAGTCATGATACTCTGGTTTATGTTCTATATTATGTTCCTGTTGAAGCACTACTCAGGCACTTAAGAAAAACCAAATGCTTAAAAACATGTTCAATTTGATTGTAAAGTATATATTCAGATCATAGTAGCTGTTTCATATAAATGTAGAGATTAAGTCTCTTCACAGTCATGTGGGGAACCCATCCACCCCAGAGATTAGGCAGTTTCACTTTTCCATCTTGAGCCTAAATGCCACAGTAATTTCAATTTCTAAATTAGGCAGTTTGAATACATCCTTGAGTCAATTACACAAAGCCAACATTGCAAAGTCAGGGTAAGTGGCTGTACAAATGTGTCCTTCCTCCTCTTTCCAGCACACACACAGAGACACACATATGACCTTGGACACACACTGCAAACCTGCTTCAAAGCCAATAAAGCCAGCTGAAACCCTTCTGCTTACTTCAGCTGGCTTTAGATCTTACATTTGCATTTGCATAATGATTATATTCAGTTCTGAAATCTAATAGGTCAGATCTATACAAATCCTGAAACAAGCATACCACAGTTCAAAAAAAAAAAAAGTCATACAGGTCTCTAAACCACACTGACAAACTGACAAGCATGTACCTTGTCAGGTTCTCAGTTTTGTGCTTATATCTACAAGATACAGCATAGTCCTATTACAGTCATTGGTAGTGGAAGACACTTCAGAATTTTTAGGAATTTTCATCAAATGCAGCTCCCTTTAGAAGAAATCATTGACTTGTAGGACATAGTGAAGGTCACCCAAGCAATCACCTACCCTGGGTTCTTGACCATTACCAGCAGACTGTTCTGTAACCTGCTCTTAAAATCTTGAGATGATGGAGATTCCACAGCTCGCTGAGGCAGAAAGATCAAGGCTTTACTGTGTCCCTACTGCAGGGAACTTTTCTCTAGTAGTCTGCTTCAGTCTAAGCTCAGCACTTGTTTTTCCTTTCTCTGGTGAGAAGGTGAACAGGACAATACTGTCTTATTCTGGCAAACTCTCGTATATGAGGAAACTGTTGTCATGTTTCCTCTCAGTTTTTTTTTTCCCTCAATTAAACATGTCAGTTCTTACAGCCATTTTTACTGGCTGTGTTTTCTGGATCTTTGATCCTCTTTGTTACTCTTTTTTGTACTCTCTTCAATAGCTTTGCTTTTTCATCAAACATTGCTTATTAAATTGGACATCAACCTGATGCCTAGTTTCAGTAGAGTGGGAGCATTAGGCTACAAAATATTCTCTAGACACAGATAAATTTCTTTTTTCATTTGACTTGCACAGGAAGAGGAGTGTTAAATGTCTCATATTTCTTAGGACAGTAAGCAGAATAGAAGATACTAAACGTCTGAAGATCAGATCACAGAGTTTGTCAACAATATATAACCAAGTGCCAGGTATTTAGCTGGGTCTTCTTTGGCATCATAAGATCCCAGTATCTAGTTTAGGATGCCCTTGGTTGTCCTTTAAGTATTTCTTTTGCATATCCTCCAACCATCCTATCTGTTGGATGTTTGATTTTGCACATCTGTCAGTCAGATGAGTTTGAAATCTGTGTAGTTTGCTATTTTTCATATTAGTCTTGAATTAGAATACCTACTACCTTATGACACAAGAGAAGGTGGAAAGGAATAGATCTTTTCTTAGCACTAAATATTTAAATATTTTAGAGGAAGTGTGTGGTATAATGATCTTGCTTTCATATGTTGCAGGTTTGACTCATAAGCTGATGAAGGTGGTTGAGAAATATGATCAAACAGTGTTTTAGTGACCTATTAATCTAATGAGATTCCAAAGAGGAGCCAGAGAGATTAAAGATTAGCTGGAAAGAGGACTAATTCTGGTTGATAGTGAATGTGAAATGAAATACCATATATGGCTGTAACTTTATAGCTTGAGTCATCAATATATACACATTTTGTTTGCATGAGTTTTCATATAATTCCCTTGGGAGATAGTGAGGAATTTGATTTTCCAAAAGGCGGCTTTGGTAATTTTATATACTGTCTCTTCTTTTATGCAACAAGCTCCCTTCATTTACAAAAAAAAAAAAAAAAAAAAAAAGAAGATAGCTGGAGGCCTCTTCCCTTCATTACCTTCATTACTTGCTTTCCATGACTTGCTTGTCATCTAAAGCAGTGCTTACAGTACATGCATTTACAGCGGTGTTTGATATGTTACCTCATGGACACAAAGGCAACATATCCAGAAACACCTTCACAAAAATTTAATGTGACCTTCGTAGTTTCTCATAACAATTTCACAGGGAATCTGTAAACACAAGTACAGATAAAGGTGCAGACTTGTGTGCTGTCTACATTAGTAAATACTCAGATAAATTTTTATAAAAATTCTATGACGCTATCCACAGGAACAGCAACTTACAACCATGTTATTATTGTCATTTGCATTTCAGCTGGCAAAATTGGGGTTTTATATACATGGTAATACTAGAAACAGATCTTTCAATGACTTACATACGTAAAGATGGAACTATCTACGTGTATAATATTGCATACGCAACTGTGTGCATGCTCAGAATCTCAGTTGTATGAATAGCAATATCAAGGTTTCTATCACATTTTAATGCTGGGCTGGCAATTAAACGAATAACAGATGCTCTCTATTACCCACCTCCCTTTCCAGAAAGAGAAAGGAAAGAATAAGGGAGAGAGACTTACATGTTGGGAACTAAACTACACAGCTTTAATGAAACAGTAATGATGAAAAAGAAAATAATGAAATATATACAAATATATACACTCCCCCCAATAATGCTCCCGTCACCACCAAGACTGCAGGGCAGGGCCTGGGAAAGTCCCAGACTGGGCTTCTGCATTCAGCGGCAGATGGGAGCTGGATGCAGGGATGCACGGAGTCAGGAACACACAGATTGGAATCAAAGGCAGACAAACAGAGAGTTCTCCCAGGACACCAGCCATAGATGAAGAGGACTTGACCCTTGTGATTCCTCAGATTTATACTGAGTATGATGCGTATGAGATGGAATACTTTGTTTGGTCAATTTTGAGTCACCTGTCTGGTCTGCTCCTTCCTGTAGGAGGGTCGCAGATGTGACCCCTTTGTTCCCCTTTGCTTCCAGAACATTGAAGTTTAGCAAAACCAAGCAGTGGCCTTGTTCTGCATACCATTCTCCAGCCATAGCTATAAATGTTGAGCGTTATCAGTCCTAGAGGCAGACACTGACTGAAAAATGTGCAGTTAATTTCAGCAAGTGCAGATACTTAGAAAAGATTTAACTGAAAACTAAAATTACTAAAAGAAAATTGTTTCTGTCCTGTCTCAAACCAGGACAGTTTCCTTTGCCAGTTTAACAAACAAAAGTACCATGTAAACAATTTAATTTCAAAAGGAAACCAGAAGATTTAATGGCAGACTGTTTTTCAAAGCACCAATGAAATCTAATGTTACAGCTGATTTTTGAGTCTTTACATTTATCTCTAAAGTAATTTTTACAAAGTTGATTAAATGTCTACATCAATTTATTTTTAAATCAGAGATTAATTGTTTTGAGGAAAATGTTGTGCTTATGAATACATCTGTTCTCCAAAATTTGGGATAAATGCCTATTTACATGGTTTTGTTATTTTTTCTAATTAACTTTAAAAAAATAATCTTTAGTACTTTTTTTTTTTTTCTGCTGGTTCCAGACAAAAAAGGCACATTCATATAACTCATTGTAGAAATTGTTTTACTGTGCAGAGAAGGAACTATTTGCTGCCTGGTTTTCTCAGTGTGTGAACACTTTTTTTTTTTTTTTCAGTAGACCTGATGCTTTTTAAAATTGTTTTAATCAGAAAAAAATCAGATATGCTGAGATGTTGCATTCACTACTGAAAATACTAAAATCAGAGGCGTCCACAGCTCTTTAAAAATATTTCCTAATGTTTCCTAATGAATCAATATGTCTTTCTGCAACATAAGCTTGTGATGCAATTACAAGCAAAAATTGATATTGAACCTATTTATCATAAAACCCTGAATATTTATTCTTCATGTCCAAGACAATTTTCTCTCATGTTCTTATCCCATTCCTCAGTTTTGCCATCACACTTTGAATATACCACAGTCACTATAGGCTTGACCAAAACATGTGTTAACACCATGCACTTGGTGCCCAATTCACACTTCATTCGTGGAGCAGAAGCTCCCATGCATCGTTGTTAAATAAAGATAAAATATTTGAAAACCTGTTAATTTGCAGGGGGAGGTACATAAACATGCTGAACACAGAAATCACAAAGATGTTTTGGTGAAAGTTTACAGAACCTTTAATTAAAGTGCCATCTGCCTTGGACAGACATAAAAGAATTTGTTGGGCAGAATATAAAAAGTCATTATGCAATAAGCTTCCCTTTTTCCTGACACTCAGCTTATGTACTGCAGTGTCTCTTTTCCTCCTTGCTGCTCCAGTATCCTGGCCATGGTCTTTCTTAAGCTGCATGCCCATTCTTGTATCCCCAGCAATGCCCTGTCAATAAGTCCTCCCTTCCATGACACAGTTCTCACTTTTACACCATGGGTAACACAAGGACAGCTGCATCAATAATACTTTCTCTTAGGTGTAAGTGTCCTTTTTTCTGGTAGCTGCTGCCACGGAACTCTCTCCAGGTGAACAGTTTCACATAAGCAGTGAAACATTTTGTGAGTTTCACATGGTTTCACTCTTACAAGAACTACAGTACCCAGGTAGAAAGTATTGCAGCATGATCTCTCTTGCAATCTGCTGATTTTTGCCAGGACTTGTACTGGGATTTCTCCCAATAAATGTACCATTCCCTAATGACATTCAACAGTAATGACTGACAATTAAGTGGGACAATGTCATCATGAACTTTGTTTAACAAAGAAACATTTTTTGCAACTACTAGTAAATATTTAATTGCCTATTGATGTTGTCAACAAAAAAATAAAGGGAAATCTTTTCCTGGATATTCAGCACAAGTCCTACTCATGACCTTGTATAGGTACTCTGGACTTCAAGGGACTTCTCTTAGGAGCTGTAGTAGCAGATAAACATCAAGCCAAATAGTTCTAGATCACAGAAATGACAAGATAGATTATCAGTCATTTTTCTTTTAGAAATTGGGAAGGAGGAGCTGGTGAGTGAAAGGAATTACATTACATGTGCAGAGTGATCTTTAAAAAATATTTTGATAGAGAAGTATGTTTCTGTGATTATGATTATTATTTGCATTTGAGTTGGAATTGATTCCTAATTCTGCTGTTACAAAAAGATATTCAATTAACATAAAACTGTTTACAGTTTCTTGTTTGATATAGTATGAGTTTATTCCTGAATTATAATTTATATTATTAATACAAATTATACTGATGCTATAGTCATCAATTATTTGAACAAGTAATTAATTCAAGAGGAAAGATCTTCCATAGCCTAAGTTACTGTGTAATATGCCTACATTTTAAAAATATTATTATGATTTAAGGGACAGAAGCAGCTGCTCTGATTATCTAGTACAGCAGCACAGAATTTTGTGATCTGAAATATGTGATCCTTACTTTAAATGCCTATTTTGAGGTTTAAATCATTGATATTTTGTGATACTGAGATAGAAATGGCTGTGATTTCACAAGAAAGTTGAGCATGTGACTACCCTTGAGTATATGAGTAAGTCTACTGAAACACTGGCATAAGAAGTTGTAGACATATTTAAATACTAAGCTGAACCATGGTGTTAAGGAAGCAATTGATTATGGCATTTCTGAATTCCATTTCCTACACAAAAAATCTGAATTTTGTCACAGGAAGACAGTTAATACAGAGTTAAAATTTGCAAAGCTAAAACCAAACCAAACTTAGAAATTAATTCAGTAGAAGAGGAATTAATTCTGTTTAAAATCTATTAATGTTTATTTTTTTAAATATATTTAAGTGAGTTCAAAATTGGAAATTTGTGAAACAGAACTATGGAGCAGTAAAATATTTGCAGTTTTAAAACAAGTGAACTAATATTTTTCCAAAGCAGACATTTTTTTAACAATTCATCAAGAAATTCCAATTTGCATTGTACTACATCCTGGCATTAATTAACATATCATTGAAAATGAAGAATGGCTTAATTTAACTAATGCTGCAATCATTTTAATTAATTTTAATGTGAGATGGCTAGAAAGATAAAAAGACACTAGACATTAAACCACAACCACAAGAGAAGCTGCAGCTGAGACCATTTCTGACCTTGAGTGTTTCATTCGTCCATTTTTCCACAAGTGCTAACATCTTTGCATGAATTTATATCCTATAACCTTTAGAATAAGTTAGACTCTTTAAAGCATTTACTCATAATATTTTCATGTGCATCTACCTGTAAATCTAGATATCTTACCCATTGAAAGCATAGGGCAAAAAAAGAGCTATACAAACTTTATAAAATAAGCTAAAGATGTTTTTCTATTCCTATAAAATAACTTCTCTGTACATTTTCTTTAAAATGTCACGACTTCAAAGTTTGATAGCTGACAGCCCTGCAGGGTCAGAAGCAAGGTCTGTGTGTCCAATTGGAAGGCTGAGAATTTTTCCCTTTAAAAGTTATTGCCTCTAGCCCTGCAGGACTACTAGGTATTGGACTTAAAAGCAGTGACATTTTTAAATACAGGATAGATGTTACAGGCTTGGGATTAAAACTTGACCATTCTAATAGTCAGGAGATATAATTTTATGTAGAAAAAGGCAACATGGTGAAGAAAAGAAGCAAATATTTTTCTAAGTGCTTAACAGTTAAGATCATGCACAGAATATAAAAAGTGTGAAGCTGTCATTAGGTAAATCTAAAAGTAGACCTTATGAAGTGTATCAAAATCAGATGAGATACAATAACAAATATTACCATTGAAACACCTATTTATGTCCACTATATACACACACACACACACACACACACACACACACTCCTACATATTCTATCTTGATAGAATTATTATGAAAAATTTCATGATGTAAGTACACTTGTAAAATCCCAATTCTACACTATAAAATTAAGGAAATAAGAAATTCTCTCTCATATGAGATAAAATATTAATGCCAAACAAGAAAGATTTAATTCTGTTCAATGTCAATTTATGTGTTACCAAGAAATTAAATTTGTAAATTTAGAATGTCATAGTACCTCAACATTATATTGAGGCTCAACTAAGATACTGCTGTCTCAGCACTATGTTTTGGGTTTAATCTGCATATGCAATGTGGAACAATCAGCAAACTGAAATGTGATTAATTTGAAAGCAAAACCTTTAAACCAGGAATAATAGTTAAAGTATAAACTGGGTTGAACAGGCAAAAGATTAATCTAGCCCCAGAATCCTGACTGACATAGTGGCTGTTAGCAGATACCTAGAAGACTGCTTAGGAACAAGGTATGCCCCTGGTATGCCTTTCAAATTCCAGCCCGTTTGTGATGTATAGTCAGATTTTTAATCTTTGTGTGCTGCATTCTTAGAAGATCTTTTTGTCTGTGAATTTATCCAATCACTTTTTCAGTTCACATAATACTCTGTCATCTGTAACCTCCTGTGGCAATGATTTCCACAGTTTAACTACTCACTGTGAGAAAAAATGCTTCCTATTGTTTGGTTTGAATATACAGCCTAATAATTTCATTAAATGCCCTTGGATCTTATATTACAAGGAATAACAAACAATCATTTCTGGTTCATTTTCGCTGTGGCACTCTTACAGACCTTTACCAAACCTCCCTTGATCACGTCTTACCCAGACTGGAGGGACTTACCTTATGGAAGCTGTTCCGTATCTTCTGTCACCTCATCCCCTTTTCGCGTAGCTAGCTTAGTTCCACTAAATCTGTTTGAGTTAGGGAGAGATCAGAACTGCATCCTGTGTTCAAAATGTGGGCATACCATAGACATTTTTAGAGTGGCAGTCGTATATTCTGGTTTGCTGTTTCCAAACCCCTGCCGAAAACTAATATAACTGAAGAAGACATCATGCACTTGACATGCTCTAGCATCTTTGAATTAAAATATAAACATAAGTTTTCTCCAATGCATAGTCAATAGAAAAATGTTTGCTTACATACAATTTTAGATATCATTTAGTTGTCTGAGAGATCAAAATATAGTGCCAGGTTCTGATGTGAGTTATACTGAGGGTACTCTATTGAAGTTGACAGGACCAATCAATATACAACATGCACTGACATGAAGTGGATTCATTACATTCCCTGAATACTATATATGCACAGACAATGATTGCAAATGCACTCATCATTATGTAATTTCTAGGAGATACATTCTAGCTAATAAGCTTCATGTACTAAGTAGTCTGTATATAATTCAGATCGAATAGTGTAATCTAAATTAATTGTATTCTTTATTTATTGCACTTTTAAAACATCAAGGAGATGTGAGAACATAACAGAATGCAAATTACTTCAGAATGCAAGAAGACACTGTAGCAGTTTCTACTTGCAACATGATGTCTGACTGAAGGGAAAGGCACTTCAGATTTTGATTTTTCAAATGAAGCATGCCCCATCTATGTGACATGTCACAGACAGCTTGTGATAAGCCTTTCATGCATATTACAATGGGAGCTGATTCCATTCTGCAAAAAATGCAACATTAACTCAATAGTGTGACTGTATATGTATTTAGATATGTATACTTTCAATATTCTATATGATATAATGTTGTAAACATCAAAAACAGTGTATGAGACTTCCATATAGAGATATAAGGAAATAAACATAGCACTGTATTTGGTTGCATTTTGTTTTGAGTCTAGAAGCAATTTACCTTTGCCTTTTTATTTTGGCCTTGAGCCCTAGGGATGAAGGCTGGAGACTACACCAGCTTTGTCAGTCCACAAAAGACAAGCCCATTGTTACAACCCCTGCATCTGCAGAACATCAGGAATTCTTCTCATGCTGTTTCCCATAAGAAAGACATACACAAGCAAAAAAACTTTCAGGAGATGGAAAAAAGTAGATAGGCTACTAGCTTTTCTCATTTGTTCAGATGGGCTTTTTCTGGCATATAGTTAAGGCACATACCCCCTAACACCTCCACTATCCCTTTTTTTAAAAAAAACTGTTAAATAAAAGCACTTACCCAAACTCTTAGCCAATTTATATAGTTGCTAATGCAAGCAGTCACATTTGTCTAAACACACAGTCTAGCTGACATGTGACTAGCTGAAATGATTTACCAGAGGAGTAAGAGGACTTCAATCCTGTATTGCCACTGTTGTGTGAAGTAAATTTTTCTGGGACTTCCAGATATGCAGTTGTTACAAATGCAAATTGTCTGTTGCATTGTGAATACATCACACATATTGCACATGTGCAGATGAAATTCAGAGCATGTCCACATGAATCCATTGGACCTTGTGCACCAAAAGTGGACTCCTCTGCAACACTGCCCTTATACTATTGAGTCATCACAATCGGTGGTACAGAAAATTCACTGTTCAGACATGGCATAGTACAGAGCCTCATTTTTTCCCAGCATTTTCCAGATAAAATATGGAAGTATCTGTTTTCATGTGTTGTGATGCAGTGTGATGGACACCTCCTTCTTCTGTCCGCTGTAGTAGATACCCCTAGCAAAAACCACAGTGAAACAATTTAGATGCTATCTCCGAAGATTGTCATTATCAGCTGACTTCTAGGCAATATTACCATTACACAGGTGTGAAGTGGTATTAAAAAGCATGTCAGTTAGGTGTAATTTACTTTACTGCTCTGTTGGTCAGTAAATACATCCACTAAGTAAGAATCAGATGAACATTAGCTCACACAACTGCACTCCAAAGTGACTGCATTCAAACCATTTTGAGTCTGGAAGCTGAGCAGGTGCATTAAGTCCTAAGGTAATAAACCTTATTGAAAGTCAAGAACATCAGGGCTAACACCAGTTTGGAAGAGTCTAGAATACACAGTAAGGAGGTGTATCTTACATCTTCTTTTTCTTTTAACAAGAGAGCCTCCATTTCCTAAATCTGTACTTGACTTTATTTGACTCTGTAATCATAAAGATTTTCACACATCTTAAAGGAAAAAAAAAAAAGTGAAAATTATTAAGACAAAAGGATGCATTACTTTATAATGTCATAGAAGTTAGCTCTATGAATTATAGTTTTCAGTGTAGAGTTCACATCTATCAGCTTTAGCAACATCTGGGTTGTTTAGTTTTGGTTTTTAATCAGATGGTAAACAACACTGTAAGAAAGCTTTGTGTTTAGCTATACTGCACTACATTTGCTATCAGCTAGGCATATACAAAGTCACTGCATCTTAACTGCTTGCAGAGATTTGTTGCATTGCCTCATTTCAATAAAGTCTCAGTCATTATATGAATTAGGCAGATACCTGACACTATAGGTACCTCAATCCTTAATGGATTTTGTCAGATGTCCTTTTCAGAATTCATACAGCTCTGGAGAATCCAAATCCAGAGGTTCTTATTCATTTAATATTAAGCTGCTTGGCCACCATGTCTTCATTCTAATATGCTCAGAAGAATCTCAGCATCAGCTCTCCTCAAGATTCATAAATAGGTCATCTCTCTGTCATTCTTGACTATGGCCTTAACTTAGTGAATTGACAGCTACATAAAACATGGATAGCACATGTATGAAGTCCTATACCATAGGACTCTTTTGTTGAATAGTTCAATGGTCAGAAAATTCACCCAGGACAGGAGAGACATTTACCCAGAGTGAGGACTTGTGCATGCAAAATTCAGAACCTATTCAGGAGTAATGACCACATCTCCAAGCTGTACGGCATTTTGGAATAAGGAAGCTTCTTTATTTCCCTCAGTTCACTATTAGTCTTATTCTTTCATAACGTAACTAAATATTGATAGTCTAAAAGGAAAAGCTTGCTCACATGTACAATCTAGTAGTTAAAGTTTTCACTAAAGGTATCCAACCAAAGATACTAAGCATCAGTCACTACAAACCCCTTGTCACCTTAAACTGTCTAATTACTATGTGTCTGATCTCAGTCAGGAGCCAGTAGCAAGCTGTATGCCTTTGTCCTTTGAGATATTTGTATCAAATGTGTTTTTAATGTGCAGCCTGGTAACCAATGAAAGATTTGGTGCAGGTTCAGTAGGGTTGCACTCTGACTCACTAAAGTGAGAATAGGGAGATAAACATTACTCTTATTGAAGCAGTTGTTAATTGGATGGCCAGGTACACAAGATAACATCTGATATGACAAAGACACATCTCTAAGGAAGAAAAAAAATACATATTTTAATTAAGAGAGATCTCCCAAATCAGAAAGAAATCAATCCATTTCAGGAAAAACAGATTAGATCTATTTAGACTCTTGGGGGAGATTTATAAAAAGCAAGTGTCTTACACGAGGAAAAGGACATAACTTGAGGCCTAACATATACAGAAAATAGAACTCTTTATAAGCTGAATGTTTAGGAAATCTTAAAGAATAACAGCTAGAGAAAAGGGGAGACATACTACAGACATAATCCCCATGTCAGTAGAGGAAATGTCAGTTTTATATTCTTTCTTGGTGTCTTATAAACATTTTTTAAGTATGTCCTATTTTTGTTTGTTTGCTTGTTAGATTGTTTTATCTCAGCCTGGCTTCAATTTAGTTTGTTTTCAAAGTGTAAGTGGACAGAAAATGTATTTATTTCTATAAAATTGGTCACTGAGACAACTTGGCTCCAGTTGCCATAGCTCCACAGCATGTTCTTTAGAGAACCCAACAGGTAACAGAGTTGTAGGATATACAGTGGGATTGTGTAGGAGCTATCACAAGATCTGGGGGAGGAGAAGCTGATAACTGGGAGGGTTCTTAGTCATGCAGCTAAGATATGAAGGAACACGTATGAAACCTGAGGATCTTCAGAAAACATGTAACACTGATGTTTGACTGCTCAATCTGCTGGATAAATAATACTGAATGGAGCAGGAACAGGAATATAGGTACCAATCCTTGTCTTTCTGCAGTATGGCTACAAGGTCAGTGTTTTGCTTCACCTTCTGGCCCAGTGCACAGTTCTGTTCACTGAACACCTGCTTCAACAAGAAGGGATGACCATACTCACATCAGAATGTACTGTAGCCTGGAGTTAAATCACCTACTACAATATATCTATTTAACATCCCTCATGCAGAGAGGGAAAGGTAACTCACCTATCTCACAGCCACTGAATTGTTAGATAAAATGGGGATTGTCCACTGAGCATCTTTGATGTGAAACCTAACCTCAAATTTTGAAAGGCAGCATGTACGCATCCAGCTCCAAAAGAGAGTTCAGCTTTCTTTTGCAACCAGAAGAATGAGTATCATTTCAGTGCCTGACCGCTTAAGATGTTTGCTTTTGACATTCTCGTTTTGTGGCTTAACTTTCTTCCTAGCTCATGGTTGGCATCTCTGGAGCCTAATTCAAAGCTCTCTCTGAGGATGCTGGACATGTACTGGTTTAAGTTTTATCTGGCCATTCAATCTAGAAAAGCACAGGATTTTTTAACAGTAACCATGATGGAAGCCTAGCCTCTGCTCTTCCCCTCATCAATTCCCTTTCACACTTGTTCCTCTCCCTGCTGGTCGTAGTTGGTCTTGAAACCTGAAGTAATGATACTATGCCTTATTGCTAATCTTGTCATTTGGAAGAAACATTAACAACAGCTACAACCCTGATCCAAGCTTTGACATTCTTAATTTCCAGAATCAACTTCTGAGTCTCTAATCTTTTCAACCCCCTGGCAATATACAATTTACAAGGATCCTTTTTGCTAGGAGTCCCTGTGAATAATAGTACAGTGTGAAAGATTTCACAAGTTGATCATTGGGAAAAGTCTATATGGCAATGTTTCCTTAGATCACCATAAATCTACACAAATATTTATGCAGTCTAAACAAGTGAATATGAAAGATTTCACTGATTCCATGAGGAGTGAAAGCTAATAAAATATTTGTGGAAGTCTTTTTTTTTTTCCTACTAAATATCTAATAATGTTATCCTATAAGATTAACCTAATTGAAACTGAGCAATTTTATACATATTCAAAATGCTACTAAAGTCACTACTGCAAACTTTGTGAATATGTATTTTAACATAACAAGTCTCTATATGACTTTGCCCCAAGAAACCAAATACTTTATACAGCAACTTAAATGAAAAGCCTGATCTCTGAATGTACCTATAGCTAAGTAATGCATGTTTGCAAAATGTAACATGATCCTTGTTGTCTTGGTCATTCATCATTATCAGGTATTCTGATTCTATCAGGTATCGGCATTTCACAATGAACAAACTTAGCAAAACTGTATTGAAATGAAAGGCAAAGTTAGAGAATGGACTAATAATAAATGAGACTTCATCAGGAAGGAAGGGAGAGAGCAATTCATTGCAGAATTTCTGTTAGAGTTGACCAGTTTGCTTCGATTATTGTTTTTATGAAAATAAGAAATATCCCTCTGTTGCTTCCTGTAGTTTCAAGGAAATCGTCATTCTGGAACAAGGTATCCTGGAAGGGAAGTGTGGCTTTGTCTCTATTCTGTGGCCAGGGTGAGCCACAACCCAGAGACACAGTTTGCTCTTTCTACTCCCCTCCAAACCCTCGGGGGAAGATAGAAGGGGAATAAGGAATAGAGGCTTAAGGATTGGAAGTTAAAACTAGAACAGATTTAATGAAACAGGGAGGGGGAGTAACAGGTGAAAGAAGAAGAAAATATATACAAATATATACAACCTGCCTCTGATGACCGCCGATACAAGTTCCCGAAAGTGCCTCACGGCAAAGCCGATGCAGGAAAAAGAGGTCCAAAGCTCTTCCCAGTACCCAGTGGAGTTGGATCCTGAAGAGCATGTGGCGAGCTGGTGACAAAAGCAGGGCCATGGCGTCTCCACGTGGTGATGAGGAGGAGAGCAGAAGGGAGGGGGCAACTTCCCGTTTTCCTGGCTTTTATAGAGTTTGGCAGGAAGTAGGAGGGAATACTGACTCCTCAGCTTTCTCCACCCCAGACCCCTTTTCACAAAGGGTCCTAAACTCCACGCCCCTCTCTTTGGGTCCTTGCAGCAAAACCATAAAATTTGTCTGTCCCCTCAAACCATAACAGGCCTCTTGTCTGTTCCATTGATTTTGGAGGTCCATGGGGAAAGACATCATAGTTCTCATAAATCCTCAGCAGATACCGATATCCTTTGACAGTGTGTACATAGCAGGAATGCCCAGTACTTACTCTTATGCTACTTTTTCTGAGGGCATCTACAGGATCAGACAGATGAAGCTATGGAAAGAGATTTTTTGGTGTACCAATACTCATCCTCTTATGAGATTTTCTCTGTAATCTTGGGAAAGGGGGGAAGAATGCTCTTGTTCAAATGTACATCCATTAGGCTCTTTAAAATACAGAAATAAAGCTGAATGACTGTAGCTTACCGGATGTTCAAAAATATGAATGGATCCTCTAATAATGATAAGTCTGCATTATAGCAGTAGTACAGAGCACCAGTAATCCAGAATTACGTATGAGGAGGCAGGAAACTCCTAGTATTTATCTCATCCCATTTTTGTCATACCAATCCTTTAGAATTTCTTGTTCTTTTCCTATTTGATATACTTGTAGTATGCTAATGACAGGGAAACTATTGATTACAACACAGCTTATGCACACTGCATGCTAAGTCTTGACCTAAACTGTATGGACAGGAAAGTTATAAAGAGTAATAAAATATTTCCCCAAGCATTAATACTCACTTCCATAGCTCCCCTTTTGATTAATCAGTTGTATATAGTAGTCAAACTGATAACCAAGGCAATTTTCGATCTTCCCTCAGACCTTCCTGTGAGTTGTAAGTTATTAGAAACTTAAAGTAGCAGTAACTACAATGGCTCTGTTATAAAACCTGCTTGATTTCCAGCCCAGATGAATATTTGTCTTACAAAAAAGATATTCATATAGGATTTATTCTTGATAAAAAGATCAGCAAAAAAATTATTTTTTCAAGGATTTCTACTTTCTTTGGGAAAAAAAAAAATCACAAATGTGTCACTAAGGAAAAATAAACAATTCAATGCCTGAGTTGGAAAAGGGGCCTTATTCTCTAGTAAAATGAACATTTCGTAGTATTCTTATTCTGGTTGGAGATCCAATTGCAAGATACTCATCACCCACCTTTTTCTTTTGTTACTATACAAATTCAGACATCCTTCTGGGGGCATTTGTAGTATTTTAGACATGTATTCGTAAGTCAGTTACTGTTGTCCATTCTGTTTCTTTTAATTTCTATGATTTCATGCATTATTTTTTTCTAGACTTTGTGAGGGGAAAAAAGGGCCTAAGTCATAATGACATAATATTAATCATATTAACAATTTCAGGGAAAGCAATACTTTGTTAAACTACAATTTTATATGTGACATTGTTAAGCAAAGTGTGTTTGCATCCACCTTTTCTTTATGTTTTTTTTTTCTTTTTCGTTCTTTCCTTTTTTTTTTTCTTTAGGAAGCACTGTGGAGATAAACTAGATGTGGCCATATAGTACTGGTAGGGATAAGACTGATCACAGTAGAAATTATGCATACTAAGAATTAGGTCATGTCTCAGACACATGGACATGAACAACTGAAAGGAGACTCCTGCAGTTGAGCCTTCCCTATGGCTTCCCTGGGATTTTAGGTCCAGGTGTAAAGAAGTAAGCAGGTGTTGGAAGGACTATCTTCACTAATGTGCCAGCCAGCACATCTGAACAGGCACAATGATGTACATAATCTGCTACTAGTAAGGGCCATGAGCTTCTTTTCTATAATTTACTAGGCTAAAAAATTCTTATATCTGCTTTTTCCCTGTGCTTCTCATCATTATATGTCATTTTTTACTGAATAGAATTGGAATACCACAGTCTGTCCTAAAGGAAAAACAGCACCTAGTTGAACAGAAAAGAAAAAGTATAATAATGTACACACCCAAGAAGTGGGGAGAATTAAAATTATCTCAGAAAAAATACTGTAATTTCTTAACTTCTGTGTAGTTTGCATTCTACAAAGCTGTTCTTAAATACTTCTTGCTGTTATTTTAGTAATACAGCTTAATGTTAAAAAAGGTTTCTCATCCTACTTTAAGCACAGATATCAATTGTCAAAGAAATTACTAAAGTAAGCTACCATTGTATATATATAGCCAAGGTGTTAATTCTTTGTTCATGATGATCAAAACCCAGGTAACTACTTAGATCACTGGTTGCCAATATGGAAAAAAGAGTTAACAGTATTGTTAACTTCCTTTTTCTCTGTGTTACAGCATCTGCCTCAAAACAATACAAAACAAAACAAAAAAATGATAAAAATCTTTCATTTAAAAAAAATTGTTCAAAATAAACTGATAGGGTAGACAGGGTACATTATGAAGTCCTTTACGAAGTGAACAGTTTTGACAGCAATGTCATAGCTGATTTTTATTAATCAATATGTTAAAGTAGACAAAACAACATGATTAGTAAGACATATATATTATTAATTTTAACAAAATATGTCAATAGTATGTGGTAAACCGTGTCATGAGACCAAGACAAATACTGAAAAATAAGGGAAAGAGTGGCTAGCGTATCAAATGTGGCTTGATCATCAGTCTGTGTCAGATTGGCAGTTGTGTCTGTCAATGAAACTTCTATTATACAAAAATGCTCCTCTCCTATAAACTACATTGCCATTTCAGTCTCTGAGACAGTCATATTATTGTTTTCAGTAGTGAGCATCACTTATATATCATGCAAAATTGAATAATACATTATTAAAGAGTAAAAAATCATATTATTTCTTCTATATTATACACGATTAAAATACTTGTCTGTACCTCATTTGACCATCATTTTCATTGCACAATATGTTCTTAATTCTTGCTTAGAACTAAGAAGTTTACGTTGAACTCTGAAAGGGTTTTGAAAAGACACTCCAGTATTCATACAACTCTAGGACTACTCTGAGAAGGACGCACTTGTAGGCAAATGGTGAAGCTGAGTTTTTTTTGGTGCTTATGCCATATTAGCCGTAGATCCATGGGCCCAAATTACATCCTATTTAAGACATTTTCCCCTACTTCCCTGCTTCCCCTGCTTTTTCCCCTGCCTCAGCTGCAGGATGACACAGGATCTACAATGGTGAATCTATGCTTCTTGGGAATTCCTTGCTATATCATGGAAATTCTGCCAGGTTGATAAAATAATCTGTAGCTTAGTGGAACCATACCAAATTGCCAATAATGGGCATGAACCTGCATCTATATTTGCTACCTATTTTTGATTTGATGATTTTCCCTGATATAAATAGAATATGTGTTAATAGTACCTGTCACTCCTTTATAGCATTCTGCGTAACAAGAAAGTTCCACAGGAATAATAGGTGTCCTTTTGCATATTCATATGAGAAGCCTAAACGTTATAAGCCTAAACTTTGACATACAGTCAAAGAAAATCCCATCAAAAAAGAATTAAACTTCTAAATGTGAGATAGATTCTGATTGGTCCTGAAAATGTGCATTATAAGAGGGACAGATCATAGATGGAATATTTCATAAAAAGTGTAGCATTGAGATATACGAAATATAATACATCTGTTTTAACTCCATATTTCCATTCCATATTTACTTTATACCTAAAATCAAATACTGATTTTATGTTGCCAAGTCAAAATGCCCAGCATCTCTGAGTGGGTCAGTAATCACACATTTACTGTTCTGCAGGCATGAGCACTATGCAACAAATTTCACTTATGCTTTTGTTCTGGATTCTGCTCATTATTCTTTCTCCTTCATGGACTTAGTATAACATTCTTCACAGCTTCTGTCAGCCATCATTTCAACAGGCTACAAATACATCTACTAATGAGGCTTCTTTTTTTTTTAACTGCATTGGTTAGAAAAGAGAGATAGATCATATTTAATCACTGAATTTTCATCTGTTACATATTCAAATATAATGCTGCTAGGCAAGAAATTGAAGTGTATCACTGAAAAAATGAACAATGAAATGTAAAAGGTGTCCATACTAGACTGACTCTGCTCTTGCCATGTCAAAGGATGTCTTATTGTTAAATTAAATTAGAGCACTTTCTTAATTTTGGAGAGCTTTTGGAAATTCCACTAAAATTTTCAGTACTATTCAAGAAGTTTTGCAGAATATGTATTTGTAATACCTGGTGATATAGTACACCAGTGAACTGCTCAGATAATGTATGACTGGAATTTTGTATTTGTGTGAGTGACTTGAAGAACAGAATGAGCTCCTCTAAACCTAGTGGACCGCCCATGATTTATACTAATTTAAATATAATTATAGTTGTAACAGATGTTTTGTTTTAATTTAAACTGGTCTTTGTGGTTATCTACCTTTTATAATTAGAACTTGTCTAATTGTGTGCATTGGACACCATCTGCAAGGATTTAGTGCTGACTGGATGTATTGTGCAGTGCTTTTTGGCATAGGGTGAATTCAATATATTAAATATTATTCTTATGAAGGATAAAACCATCCTTTTGTTTTAAAACATGTAAATTTCTCTTAAGCTATTATTCTTTAATATTTAATCAGCACAGATAAATGTGTTTCATTTGGCCTTAACTATGTGTCACAATAAGAGAAGAGACAGGAAAGCTAATAAAATGAATTGGTGAAGTTATCCAGAAGATAATGCTTCAGTATTTAGAATATGTAACTATATTTTTCAAAATGGATGTTAATTTAGCTTGTGGCTCTCTGAAAGACACAATTTGTGAAAGAAAGCTAATAGACAGCTTTAATGGCTTGAAGAATTGGTGATTTTCTCTCAGTTGTTTCCCTCAGTTGCTGTTTGTTTTGTTTATTACTGGATACTGTTCTGAAGACAATAGTGTGTAAGGGTTACATCTGGTGTGTGTTCAAAAACTAGTGGCACAAAATGCTGAAGTGGGCTGAGGTGAACTGCACTCTGAGAGCAGGCTTGGGATAACAAATTGCCTTTGCATAAGGGTCCTGGCATATAAAATCACTCACAAAGGTGGGTTGTCGAGGCAGAAAAGGTGAAACAAGGGTGATCACAGAGACTAAGAATTATTATTCCCCCACATAGTCTCTTACACCTTCGTTTTTCTTTTTTCCAGTCATTTAGTGACCTGAGGTGAAATGGGCAGGAACTGACAGCACACACACTGCTGCTGGCAGCAGAATCGCTGCAGTTGCTCTCTGGACATGAAAGGAGGGGAGAAAAGAAAGAAACCCAATTGTTGTTCTCTAAACATTACACATGTAAAGATAATAGGTTTTATTTATTTGGAGCCACCCCCTTTTTCCTGTAGAAATTATCCCCCCCTCCTCCACACACCCCCCCCCTCGCGACAGTTCAGGAGAAGGGAGAGATGATTTTTTGTCTCTTCCTCTCCCTCTCCTTACCCGCACAAAGAAAACGTGGGTTGATACCATTTTTATTGTTCTGCTGGGGTGGGTTTCAGACCTCGCATTAGCATATTGGATGTCTAATTGATTTCGGGGGCTGTGTTAATCATCTTGTTTTGTTTAGGGGCACTTGGTGAAAGGTGCCAGCAAATGATCGCTTTGGCTTGGGGTTAGTGTGGTGCTGCCACCCCAAGAAAAAGAAATTGAGAAGGGGGAGGGAGCTAGGGAAAGGCGAGTTGACTGAGTGATGTCTGGAGGGCGAACTCGTGTGTCTCTTTGGTGATGTTGTGTGCTGCTGTACTGAAATCCACCCCTCTGCTGGAGCTAAGGCAAGAGTTGGAGGCATCTGATGCTGCCGTTTCCAGGGTGAAATTTCTAAAGCTGATCGCTAAAAACAACAACCAAAAATCCTTAGCAAAAATAGCCATCAGAACAGAAGATTTGGCATCTCCTGGTCCAACTGGCATAACCCAGACAGATGTTTGAGAACCATTTGCCTTTAACTACCCTCAGAAACGAGGGGGGAGGGATAATAATAATAAAAAAATAAAAAAAAAAGACAGTGGAACTACCTACCACCACATTTTTTACAAAAGGGACAGAAACAGAGCCGGTAGG
>VZRW01003358.1:0-28960 GCA_013398125.1 Aegotheles bennettii | reverse complement strand
CCCCCCCCATCCCCCTTCTCTCCTTTGCAGGAACGACTCTTTGGGAACCTGGTCCACCCAGGGATGTAAAACTGTGCTTACCGATGCATCCCATACGAAATGCTTATGTGATCGTCTCTCTACCTTCGCCATTTTGGCTCAGCAACCTAGAGAAATAGTAAGTAACAAAGGGGGGGAAGAATTCCAGTTTTAATGCAAAAGGCAATAGCGGGGGGGCTGCGGGGGGCGGAGGGGGGAGAGGCTGGTCGAGCTTTCCTCTCAGGTATATTTCAGATGTTGCATTGAGGAATTGTTTAATATTGCAGGTAAGCAAATGTTAGTCTCCTGGTGTCTACAGCGTCTCAGAGAAATGAATTCCAGATTCTGTGATATAACTAAATCCTAGTGAAATTTGCATGTTCTTGAACTAAGAATTTTTCAGAGAAAGCCTTCTAATTGTGATGCAAATGTGTTGAAAACTTTTGTATTGAACAATTATCAACTTAACAAGCTTTTTAAAGGTTTCAAGCCTTTCCAGGGGAATGTACAGGGCTTTATTATTGCTCTTGGTAGGAAAACCCTAGATACTGTAGTTAAACAGATTGCAGATCTGCATTGGACATTTTCAGCACAGATTTTCTTTGTAGTCTGTTGGTATGATGTAAGAAAAATAATCAATTTTTCGTGAGAAAGAGGGGACATTAAGTGTATAAGCAGACACTCTCAGTATTATTGAATGTAAAAATAGATAAAAAGCAAATATTTGTGAAGTTATCCTGCTAAGGGATAATTTTATTTTCCTGGTTTTGGAAGCGTACGATCAGACTCTTTTTAATAGCAAGGTAGAACAGTTTGAAACAAAGTGGTTGAAATAAAATGTTACTTTCTGCCTGAGATCTGGCCTAAAAGTACATCAGTCTTATCTCCTATTCAGGTGACAAAAGGTATCTTGATAAAATACAATTTACAATACATCCCTGAGGCTTTAAAGAACATTTTGGTAAACAGGTGTGGTATCCTTTCAAACTTTTAGATCTAAATTTTTTCCATTTCTGTTAGCAAATACCATGTCTATTTCAGAACGTGAGCACATACACACTGATAACCTTACCAGATATCTGACAATAATAGTTTCTTTTACAGCAGTTTGTTTTCAAGGTCATTTATTTATTTTCATTTTTAATTAATACACAGAGTACAAATGAAATAATTCCAAATTTCCAGCTTCTTTACAGAAGACTGTTGCCATAGATATCTTGTCATTCCTTCTAGACAATCAGAGGCCCAAGGAAATTAAGTATGTGAGAATAGTGGATCGAAGTCGAAGTTATTAAAAGTCAGAAAGTTTGGTAATTCTGCAACAAGCATAAACCAAATTTTCAGACAAATTACTGTATGGTCTTTAATATATTACAGTGAAACCGAGCTGTTTGCTTAATACACTATTCTAAATATTGCTGTTACTCAAGAGAATTATATATTTTAATTAACTTTAACTGGGGAGTAGTTGAAAGTTTTGCTAACCTCATAGTCTCCTATTACATTGTAATATTATTGCTTTCCTTAATTTTCAAAATATCATGCAGGAATTATAAGGCATTTTAAAGCTCAAAGGCCTCTGAGGAATATATCTATAATTAAACAGACCTCAGACTTATGTATGGATCAGTTTTGGAATTAAGTTGACTTCAGCTTCATAAGTAATTATTAAAGCTACCTGTGACAGCTGCTTTTATCATTTTGCTTTTATTGCTTTTTTTTTTTTCCCTTTGACTTGTTATTTTAATTGCTGGAGGATGGTTTCCTTCATGGTTATCTGTTGTAACCTACAGATCATGGAATCATCTGGTACACCCTCAGTGACCTTAATAGTAGGCAGTGGTCTTTCATGCCTGGCTTTGATCACCCTAGCAGTTGTCTATGCAGCGCTATGGAGGTATGTAATGAATTGACAAAGCTGAATGTGAATACATAGTTATATTTAGTTGAATTAAAATGTAAAGAGAATATTAGATACACCATTTATTATTTGGAAAAATAAAAAAGAAAGCAAAATGTAGTGTAAGTTTTGACTCCTAGATTTGTTGATGTGATTGGCTAGCTTTACTCTCTTGGCCCACTGGTTATGGCATAGCTCACTCTTCTCTTTCCCCTTTTCAGTGTGAATAGTATTGCTCTTTCAGTGGAGTATTCATAGTGTTAATAAACATTTTACAGGATTCCTCTATATGATATATTTCCTGCGAGACTTCTGGCCTTATACTTTGAAATGTTTTTCCTCCATTTACATTTTAAACCAAAACTTCTATGTGATAAAAATGATGTATCAAAGTGCCACATCGGGTATTGCAGATTCAGGGAGATTCAGTCAACTGATTTTGAGTTTATCCACTTTTGTTGTAAGTTTCGGTGAAGATCAGGAAATTAAGTAGTCTCGAATAGTGTTGTGGTACATTCCAGTAACAGACTGTCTTTTCATCCTGAGTTTACTATAATAAAATATTAGATTGACTCAAAAGTGTAACAGATACTTATGGAAAAAAATAATTTGAGAAGTGATGAGAAATAGCATGGTGTGTTAGTGTAATAGAAAAGTAAGAGGCAAAGTCACATGAATTAATAAATTTTTTTAAAAGTGAACTTGGGTTCTCATTTAACTTTTTTCCATAATAAAATAAAAATAGGTTCTTAAGCAAGAAAGAAGAAACACAAGGAGAAAATAACAATTTTTAATGTAATGTGAAATAAATCAATAGTGTTTTACTTTTAGAAGCAGCTTGATAATTTTACGTTTTTCTCTTTCACTCTTTCTTATGCAGCCACAGAGTCTCACAAGATTAGACAAATATATAATAAATATAGAATATCTAGTTACATAAGTTATAATAAAAAGAGTATAAGAATTATCAGTTGTTGTCTGTCAAAGCAGGATATTTCAGGATATAATTCCCATCTGAAGAATTATAGTGTTATTTTCGCACTCCCTGATATATTTAGCACTTGGATAGAAATGCTGTCATGCTCAGTGGAACTGGTCTTCTCCATTATTTAACTTGGATATAAGGAAGAAATTTTTTTACTGTGAGGGTGGTGAGACACTTGAACAGGTTGCCCAGGGAAGTTGTGGATGCCCGCTGAAGGCCAGGTTGGATGGGGCTTTGAGCAACTGGTGGAAGGTGTCCCTGCCCATTGCAGGAGGGCTGGAACTGGATGATCTTTAAAGGTCCCTTCCAACCCAAACCATTCTATGATTCTATGATCCTATGATTCTATGGTCTTCCAAGCTGTGAAAAGAATGTATGTGATGTGTTATGGACCTAATGTGGGTTCTCCATCCAGGTGAAGAAAAGATAACTCATATAGACCTTGGTGTTCTATCAGTGAGACATTTTTAAAGTATTATGACAACTGAGTGGCCTGTAATTTGAATCATTAAAATCTGCCTTCAGCATGTTTCTTGAGAGCATATAGTAACCAACTATAGGGATAAGATAGACATTGAAACTTCCACATATATATGCTTCTTTTTATAAATCTAGGTGTAAGGATATTTTGACCCTATGTCTGTATTTATAATTTGAAACACCCACCTTCCCTTTAAATGGCAGGGCCTGTGATATGAGGTAGAAGTATTCTGGTCCAAAGAAGGCCTGTGTGAGCATTCTTTTATGGTTGATTGATTTGATTCCCCCAGCTGAAAATTCCAACTGAAAAATAAATTCAATATCAGTCAAATATTCAGCCTTCCCTTCCCATAAACAGTGGGCTGGCAGAAAAAACTAAAACCTTCCCAGCTTAAGTCAGCACTATGAGCTTTTGCTTGCACTGTATTTACTCTTCCACTAGGATCCTTTATAGTCTGTAGACACTCAATGTTAGGAACTGGCCCAGGTGAATAAATAGTTAACAAGTTAGAAAGTAGCAGCACACTGGCTGTGTAGACAAATGCACCAGACTTTCTATATTTGTGTGCAAACACATACAACTAGCCTTAACAACACTGTTACATTTTAAGGAAAAATATGGATTGTGGTCTCAGGATTGTTCTGTCTTCTTAACTAAAAAATGTAATGCTGTATTACTTAGTTGATAGCTGAGCAAAAAGGACTACAATTTATTTTGTGTCCAAAGCTTGGCATTTCTCATGGGTTCAGCACCCTTTGCTATGACCTTCTCAGGGTTGTCAGCTCTGGGTGTACAGCTCAGGAGGAAACAGCAATACTAACTAAGCTTTTGTGGGAAGCATATAGAATAGGTCAGAAAATATATAAACATATGGCATGGTCTTTGGAGAAATTGAGCACCCTTAACTTTCATTTAGTTTGGTAGTCAACATTTACTCTGTTAGTAGCTCTGCAAATCAGGTCACTAAGGTACTTCACTGTGTATAGAAAAATGAGAACATTTGCATCTTGCGAGGAAATAGGTGATAAGAGCATTTGATTTTTTTCATCCTAAATATACCTGTAAAATTAATATAAGTTTGCAAGAGAGAGACTGTGTGATGCTCACTGCTATAATTTAATATTTCTGTACAAACTTAGCTATTTTTGGCATTAGCTCTTATGAAGATGATCTTACAGTATTATTGTTTCTTTATACAAAATTATTTTGTAAATGTGGTAGAACTTCAAGATTAATGTTACCGTTATCCCAATAACGTGTTTCAAAATGCATTGCCATAGAATCATCCACCAGCCTGCATCTTATTCATGCATTGTGCACCAGATTTTCTGTTTATGTAAATCACCATATTTTTGCTGAAGTAGGTTATCGTGACTGGTCTATGCCAGCTGTGGGTATTCCCAGGGATGAGCAGAGAGCATAAGAAGTTCCTGACATGAGCACGTGCAAACTTGGTATTATCAGTATGGTGTTAGAACAGTGTTGCCAGCAGTTTTTCAAAGAAGCACTGATAGATTATTTTTGAAATATACCAGTGTACTAAAAGGGAATTGCAATATATATCAAAATATCATAGTTCCTACATTTGTAATGTGATAGCTCCCTGATACTCTTCTTGAGCACTTGAAAAAGAGCACTTACCTTTCAGAGTATCTCCAATATTTAGTGCAAGAATTGCATTAAAACTTTGTATGACTTATTTGTTGTTTTCCTTTTAGAAAAGTTTTACCCTCTCTTTGTTTATTTGAACAGGTACATCAGATCTGAGAGGTCAATAATTCTAATCAATTTCTGCCTGTCTATCATCTCCTCAAATATCCTTATCCTGGTTGGACAAACTCAGACGCATAACAAGGTATGATGATGGATTGTATTAAATTTGCACTTAAATATTGGTATCTTTGTTTTATTTGCATTTAGCTTAAAGTAATTACATCCATTTAGTCCTATACTCATAGGACTTGGCATTTTTGGTAAAATATTAACAGGCAAGGGAAAATATTTACCATCTTTCATAGTGATTTTTTCCCTTCCAAAAATCCCTTTTGGTATTGTTCCCTCTGGATAAGCTGTGTTCTCTGTGGTAGACTTGTATGTTTTATAACTAAATTTCAAAGCAAAAAAGTTCAAAGACTCGACATCAAAAGCACAAATTCTGGTTCATTATAATAGTTGTAATAGGATTGTGCTACAGTGTTTTTGTCTTTTTATTAACACAGTGGTACTCAAAAGGCAAGTATAAATTGCTTATAAGTTAGAGTACTACTCTTGAAAATGTGAAGAATCAGACATCATAACAAGCCGTAGAACTGTTAAATCTCTGACTGATGTAGCTATAAGAAAGTAATAACCCTGCATACCTTACTTAGTGATATATTGCTGATTTATTACTAATCTGTTCTCAGACTTTTCCTGAACATAGTTATCATTTGTCCCTCTCCTGTAGAGCAAGGTTGTGTCAGTGTTTTGAGGCATCATCCAGTACCTAGTGATACTGGGCAACTTTCAGAAGTGACAATAAGTGGTTGCTTAAAATTAACTATAGCTGCATGATAGCTTGGAATAGAAAATAGGATACGATTGGTGAATAGGCCAGTATGTGACAGAATGCAGTTAAGTTTTGGAGTGAGGAAGTACCTGTAAAGTAATTCTTTATCCTACTGTGTTAAACTATTTATGAACTGTTCATCTTAATTTTTCCAATATCTAATGAAATACATTCATCATCTGCTATACAATAACTAGTGTTTCTACACAACACCTATAATGGATCATTTATTCTTTTCAAATGAGTGCTTAGAAATTTAGCTGCTGGAAGTCTCATAAATTCAATGCGAGTCACATAGCTGTACTTTGTAAAAGATAACCAAAACATAGTCATTTCCAACACATAATTTAACAAAATTATTAAAATTAAGATATCAATATGCTTTAAAGTTTTGAAAGTATGTAGAGGTACAAAGGAACAAAATATGGATTTGCAGAAGGAATCTATGTGACTCTCACAGATTTTACTCAGGGTGAAAAAAGTCAGAAATGCACAAGAAACTTCAGAGTACCAGAGTGAGTACAGAAGGATTAAGCGTCTCTAGAATTTCAGCACTAACATGCATACTCATATATACCATTGTACTATGTATTTCAAGAAGAAATATGGTTCAGTATTTTGAAAGTTCCTGTGAAAGTTCCTGTGTATATTGCCACTGTAGAATCAGGGTTTGAGGGCATTAGAATGACTGCATTTGATAGCATGATCCCTAGGTATGCTGTCAGCATTTCTCTGATGCTTGACTCTGGGAACTCTGAACTAAAACACACCCTTAATCCAGTTCCTTTCTTTTAGTCTTAATCTTCTTGAGCTCCCTTACTTCTGCTTCCTGAACTCCTGAAAGTACAGAGATATATGGACTTATTTCTGAGAACAGCAGATCCTAAAAATGGAGATATTCAGATGAAATAATTGACAGAAAAAACAACACATAACAAAGTTTAAATTTTCAATATATGACCTGAAAAATTACTCTAAAATACTTTTTTTTGCTACATTTGTTCTCTTTTTGAGTCCACATCTTGCTTTTGATACATGTACCACCTGGGAGCTTCTAACCAGGGGGTACCTCTAATGCATCAAAGGCAGATATTCCTTGTTACAGATCAACAGTCTTTTTACCACTAAGTCCACCGATACATGAATATATTGTAGCTCAGAGGCTAGTGTGTGAATGCGCCATCAACAAAATGGCCAGCTAAAGCCAGTGTTTATCAAAACCTTACTCAAATTACAGCAATCTGATCCAAGTATGACTTCAGTATGTTTGTAAGTAGGGATGTATTTGAATTCAAGTTCTGAATTTTTTATTTTCAAAGATCATATATGACCAGAAGAAGCCAGTGTTTGATTTTTAATCCATAGATCTAGATTACAATACTGACATCTGTAGGAAAAATTATGTTTTCATTTTACTGGTCTGGAAAATTAAGTCTGTAAATGGGAACTTTAGAAAGAAAATCAGGTCCTTATCTATGGTTTAAAATGAAAAACATTTTGGATTTGTTCCTGAGATTTTATTATTTACTAGAAATCAAACCATTTGGGGTTTTAGTGTTTGTTTGAAACTTCCGGGAGAAATCTTGGGAATATTTTATCCGACAATGTAATATTCAAGTCAGCAGAAATTGTTTCCTGAATAATGGCTGAGGTGGTGTTTTATGGCAAGAAGATGAACTCAGTTTTGTTAGTATATCAGAGAAAATTTGAGACATTGATATGCCAAGTTCCATTCTCATATTATTGGGACATGTAGTTAATAACCATATGATGCTGATATTCACAAAGTTGAAGAACACACCTTTTCCCCATGCTTTGGCTTTACTTCTGAGTTTAAATTGTCCCCAGATCTATATTTGTGTGTATTCCCTTTGAGAACAGGTGCTTGTAAATGTTGTCAAAGCTAAATTCCAGTTTTAAGTTGAACAGTGTGTAAATTAAGCATACTGAAGATGTATCTATAACAAACAGCATATCCTCAGTCTGTTGGCAGTTTGTGATTTTCTCTGTCTGCATTAAACATTGCACCAGCTCCTTTTATTCATTTCAGTGCTATTCAATCTCCAGGAAATTTCTGTGGTTCATTTTAGCTCGCCCGTTGACATCTGTGTCAAAGAAAAAATAGTGAGTCTCTTGGTCTGGATAAGTGCAGATTTTCTATTATTTTCTTTCTGTTTTATATAAATCATAGATACTTAGCATGTTAAGTTTAGCTCTACTTTTTGGAGGCTGAGTATATCCGCAGTGTTTTTACAAAAGATTAATTTAGTGAAGACTAAGTGAGTTTGAATATTGCGCTTTCTTTTGTTCAACTAAGTTCTGCCTTTTTTCAGTAAAAAAGATTGTGGCATTTACCACATGCAGAAATTGGTGAAGTATTTTCAGAGGACATGTAAAAGTAGTTTAAATTCTTTCAAGCCACCATAGCTTTTCTATTTCTAATACTCCCTGTTTAGAAGTGAGTTTTTCTCTAGTTTTGGTAACTCAAGGCTACCAGCATTAAACACGAGAACTAGATCATGGGGCTTTTGACCTTGTTTTAGAATAGTTCGTGATGGGGGGCATGGAGGGTGTATGGTTTCTCTTGGAAGATTTGTACTGGAGTAGCAAAAAAGCCTTTTGTCAACAGAAAAGCATTGCTCCTTTATTTCTCCTTATCCAAACGTGTTGTGCATTTTATTGAAGGACACAGCTGAGAAATGTTCTGCTTTTTTCAGTATGTTTCCCGAAACCTTTCAAAATGAAGAATTTCATTCAAATCCTTCTTAATGTTTCAGGCTGTGGAAGAGATTTCTGTTTTGTCAGATCCTGTTTTGAAATACAGGTCACTGAAGAATGAATTTACAAGAATATTATGAAATTAATTATGTATCTTGTTTAAATATACTCAGTGTTATACTAGACATGAAAAGCATATTAATTTACCTTGGTGTTTCTTTCTGTCTCTTGTTTTCTTTTCAGTGTTAAATGTTAGCCACATGATAATATTTAAATTTTAATATATGCAATTGATACACTGGAGATAGCCCCTTAGCTGTATTTAGTTGTAACATTGAAATTAAGTCTCCTGAATTAAGGAAGGGTAACACTTTTCATGTATAACCTAGCTGATCAAATATCTGTTATTTCACAAATACTGTGAGATAACATCTACAAAAGCGTTACATATTTACTTTGAAGAGACTGACAGTTTTCTTAGAGGAAATATCTATCAGTGATTTGTAGGTTTCACTGTAATGTAACTCTTGCTATATTATGTTTCCTAATGTTCTTCTTGCCATCAAGAAAAATGGTGTATTTCTTCTATATGTGGACCCTTAATGCTTAAGCTATAAATCTTTACTATGCTTCTGATCCCATTAAATGAGTAGATTCTCTAGTCCCAAAGTTATTGATTAATTGGATTTTTTCATAAATTCTCTTTCCTTTTTCATACATTCAGAAAACACTCTTTTTTTCACAGTTCTGCCTAAATAAAAGCACATTAGCTGTTTGATGTAAACAATTTTTGTTTACCTATTTTTCCTGTGAAGAAAACAAAGATGAATACAATTTAAAATAAACTATAAATTCATTATACATATAGGCAAAAGTTAATTATTTTCTATATTATCTGTTTCTGAGTGTACTTAAGAGTTCATTGCTGGAGTTTGTGTCACTTGTGAGAAACAGGAATATTTTTAGAAATGTGATAAGACTCTATATTTTGTTAGCCATGGTCAGGTTTTTGTGTGCCTACCAAGGGAAGACTAGCGGAGACATTAAGGCACAAGACAATCCTGATGTCATCCCCGTTTAATTGCAATATTCGGTTTATTATGTTTACTATTACATTTTGGAATTCATCTCTTAGACCATAACTGGAAGGTATGAAAAAGGTATGTCCTGACCACCTAAAGCACATAACATAAGCAATCAGTAGTTTTGATAAGTGCATTGTAAACAAGCAAAAACCCCGTAAAATTTTGTAGATAGTAAGATTAGAATGTTTGCTAAATAGACCGACTGGACAAAAATAACCCAACTTCAGTTTTTTGTTTTGTTTTGTTTTCTTTTAATAGTGTCTCTAGGCTGAAAGAAGCAAATAAAAGTGGAAAGGAGTTGAGAAGCCACAGCATCCCATTCCCATAGCACTCTGAAAGCAGCTGACTGTGTAACTAGGGCTCCCTCAGGTTTTGAGAAACAGTGGGTGGTGGGATCCCTTGAGACCTCTGCAAATGTTGAGGTGGTACTAATGCTGCCTCTAACCATGTGGCTCTTGCCCCATATCTGCTGCTGCCTTACAGATGCAGGCATTGTGGCGATATATCTCCTAGGAAACAGCAGGGGAGACCTAAGAGCAGATGGAATGAACAGAGAAATGATGCTAACACAGCATTAAGGCTGTGCTAGAAAATCAATGAGGAAGTAGGGAATTTAGTATGTCAGGCAGTAGCACTCTGTATTTCAGGTCTTGCCTGGAAAACTTCAGGGGAATACCCCCTATTTAAGCAGCTGAAGCTGGAGAAAATATGTCCTTGTATTTTTGCTAGTACCCAAAATGTAAATTAACACCTAGTCTGCTGTTTGTCATCTCTTTCTTTGTGCAACAGCTTTTTGAACATCCAAGTCACAGAACCTCTGGTATGGGTCAGCCATCACAGAAACACACCAATAAATAGGTCACCAGTCAGATTGCACTGCACCGCACCACACACACCTGCCTGCTGTGTATTTGGGAACTCAGAAACAATTAACTGGAGAAGAACCCACTTAAAGGAATAACTATTATAGGAATAGGCCTGTTTAAGCAACACTGTTTTACCATGCCAGATTCTGACAAAACCAGTTAACATCAGCTGAATTAACTACCTGCTTTTAGATTCTCAAGAAAACCTCTGGGAGCAGATCTTTCTTTACCAAGATCAGTAAACATTGTCATTCATGCTACTGTTACCTGCCTCAGAGGAGAAGGTAACATTCTTCTCAAAAGTGCTTGCCAGTCTGTTTCTCAAAATACATGAACTTTATCATTCAGTTTGCTATTTCTAAACAAAACAGACATTTTGATTGTAAGTGGCTTACAGGGAAAAATTGGGTAGACATTAGCAGCATGTATTCTCTGCCTCCAATCCCCAGAACGTTTTCAAGAGCTCTGTGAGCTATTTTAAAATCACAAAATTGTTCAGGTTGGAAGATCGTCTGGTCCAACCTCATTGTCAAGGTGGTGTCAGCTTTAAGGTCAGAATAGGTTGCTCAGGGTTTTATATAGTCAAGTCCTGAAAACCTTCAGGTGTGGAAACTGCAGAACCTCCTTGAGAAACTTGCTCCACTACTTGACTGTCCTCATGATTAAGAAGCTTCTCCATATAGCTGGTCTGGGCCTCTTGTTTCAATTTATGCTCATTGTTCCTTGTGATCCCACCACACATCACTATAAAGAGCTTGGGGTCATCATCTCAGTGGCCTCTATGTAGGCACTGACAGCCATGTCCTTCCCTGGCTGACAATCCCACCTTCCTTAGCCTTCTCTTCACAAGGCAAGTGTTCCAGCCCCCAAGCAGCTCAATGGCCTCTGATAAACTCATTCCAGTTAATCAAGTTTTCCATACACTGGGCAACTCAAATGTATTTGGACACAGTATTCTAGATATGGTCTAATGAGTGCTGAGCAGAGGATAATCCATCCCTCAACACGCTGGCTGTGCTTCTATTGATACAGCCCCAGATGCTGTCAATGATTTGTGCTGCCAGGGGACACTGCTGACTCATATTCACCTCACTGTACATCCCTCCAACCTGTCTAGGTCTCTCTGGATGTCAGCCATTCCCTTGAGCATATAGACTGGTCCCCCCAGTTTGGTGTTATCTATAAACTGTATTAACAAGCACTCCACTGCCCACTCCAGATCACTGACATTAAACATAGGTCTCTCGATAGACCCATGTAGTAATCTGCGTGTTATCTGCTTCCAGGTAAATTGCCACCCATTATTTGTTACACTCTAAGCCAACCATTCAACTAGTTTTTTATCCATCTGGTTGTCCACTCATCCAACTGTGACATCCTAGCCTGGCTGCAAGAATATTGTGAGAGAGCTTGTTTGAGCTCATTTTAATGAGCTTTGTTTTGAAACGCAAAAGTGATGTTGGTTTGGAATCCAAAATTCACCAAAGTTTACCTGTGAAAGACTTAGACTGTGTCTGACTCATGACTCATACTGATGTCAGCTCTAGTGTTTCTCAGCTGTTAAGGGTCTTCTACTCACCCACATAAGCACACATTGCACACATGTGCTGAGGAATGTTGCATAGGTGTAGTCTGCTCCCTTATTGCTGGACGTGGTGTTGAACTTGGTGCTGACATGTGTATCTCTGCTGTTCTGTGTTAGTGAAAAAAAAAAAAAAAAGATGCTCAGACTTCCCTGAAGTAACCCTCTGCTGTCATACTCTTCCCAAAATGGTGGGGTTTTCCTTCTTGTTTTTCATGACCTGTTTAGATTAGTTTTTTCCTCTTCTAGAATTCAACCCAACAGTCCTGAGAAAAATAGCTCATTCTCTCACAAGCACCTGTTTGAATCATTTTAGACAATCTGTTGATGACTCAAGCAGCTATTTTGAGCTCCACACCTTTTTTCTACTTCTCTCTTGCTTATTCTTTGAATTTCGTAAATCAACCTACAAACAGTTAAATGTTCATGTCTTTAATTTACATAATCTTAGTTTTAAAAAAGAGGAAACCCTAAACACTTCTGAGTATAATGGTAAGAAGGATTTTTAGATGAATATATGATAGGAATAGACTTCGCCAGACTAAACAGTTTAAAAAATAATGATTAATAACAACAACATAAAAAGTCACCATTTGGCTACTTGGCCATTTTCATTTTAGTATGAAAGGTGAATTTCCTACATGGATTTTCCTATGTAGATTACTCTTTCTATGAATGGTTGGTATAAAATCCATTTGTCACATAAGCCAAAATATATAAAGAAACATGGTAAGATATTTTTGATATGGATATCTTGTAAAATAATACATAAAAAATACAACTGAGATAAATGCAATGTGAATCTTATGCCCTACTACAATAATTATTACATCATTATTTTTTTGGTATAATAAAATGAAACATGTTAGAAAACACAAACTCTTTTAAGGAACAATAGTGTAAATTTTGTGCAAAATATTATCTACCTATTGCACTGGATTTGATTTATACTTCCCTACAACTTCCTGTTGTATCTGCTTTTTTTCAGGAACATGTGGTATGGCTTAACCTTGACATGCATTATGAAGTTCCTCTGTACAGTTTTACTTTATTTTTCTTATATTCTCCTAGGTCAGAGTTTTTAGGCTCCTATATCTTGCAGTCAAGTCATTGAGAGCATTATAAGGGAAATGAGTATTGAATTGGTCTGACTCAGATTGGTCTGATCAGAAGCTGTAAAATGAGCATTCTATCCTTAACACAACATACTTCCCTCTGAAAAAGTCACAGGGCTCAGTCCTGTGATCCTTACACATAAAAATACTTTCTAGCCCTGCATTTACTTTTGCTTTAAAGTTTTAGAAATAGTATCACGTAGAAGTTGGAAAAATCAGGCTCAGGGGTGATGTAAGAGTCAGTATGAAAGTGAATTGTGGGATTTGTGTTTGTTGCTTATGGCTGTAGCACATTTAGTTCTGAAAACAGAGCTTGCTAGTAAATCAGTTCAGTTTTTATGCTGGAGTCCCTCTTGCATTTGCAGCAACTGAAAAAAAAAAAAAGTGAATGATGTTTTGTTAGATTCAAACTCATCCAGGATGCTGTTTGAACAGCAGCCAAAACCAACCTCTCCAGACGTACAAGAGGCTCTGCCCTGGGCAATTGTGAGTTAATCTAGCCTGTATCTAATTAGATTGTTTAATTTGTGATTGATTTTAAGTTGTGGCCAAAATAAACCTCCCGTAAAATGTTAATTGTTCTCAGGTGCTAATATTAAGGTCTGGGTTCCAGTGCCTATGTCCAGTCTCGTTTATATTTGTCTGCCTTTGGAGAAAAAGAAAAATAATGTCGGATGAGACTGGATCTCAAGGTTTTTTTTTCTTTCCCTATGAATCTTGTTTGCCTGGCTACAAGTAGCCAGGTTTCAACAGGAAAAGCGTAAGGGTGTCTTTCCCATTCCACCTTCTAGCTCTTCTACAGGGTGATGGCAGGTGAAATATCATGGGAAGTGAGACAAGCAGGATGCAAATCTTTGTTCTAGATAGGGACCAACAGTCAGATGGAAAACCAAGGATGATCACACAAAATCTGATCTTTCCTACTTTTTTTCTGAGTCAAAAAATGTGGTCACTGTGTGCTAAACTCACTGAAGTCAGCATTCATTAAACTGTGGTCTCAGCATATTTATTACATCATGAGATGATTACATCCATGCTCTGGATAACAGCAGGACTTTGTGATTAGAGGGATGCCCAACTTGTCAAATAAAGGGACTCCTAGGTCTGGTTAGGAACCCAAAATTATGTACCCAGAGATTCTCTTGGTGCTAGTGTAAAATGCATCTAGTGCTTCTGATTTTAGATTGCTACTGAAACGTGACCTTTTTATATTTGTTTTAATGGACATACATGCTTATTATGTTGAGTCTCAATGAGCCACACCATAGAAATCAAACCTGGTGACAGTAACTCTGTTTTTTCTCTGTTGATGGTTTTGTCAAAATTTATATAAAACTGACATTATGGATGAATAAGTAGGTATTTTTTTGGAATTTAATAGAATAATTGTTGAAAGAAAACTGTAAAGGTAAATTCGTGAAGCAGGCATTTGGCTATAATAATGGACATTTTTAATTAATGTAATTGTGAGATTTCCAGAACCCTCCAGAGAAATGTACATGTTTGTAATAAAAAGGCCCTAAGCTGTTAAAACTGATAGAATTTCTGAAATGTCAGGAAAGTTCAGTTTGCACTAGACTTCTGGGTTTAAAAACAGGATGGAAAACATGTTAGTATTTCTCTCTTCTGAAGAAAACTGAAATATATCTGGCACAAGGAGTCCAGCAGTTGGAAGTATGAATAAGTATGAATAAGGTTGGCACAAAATGTTGTTCCATCAGAAAGTGATTACGTATCTGTCTCTAATTAGTAGCATGGCATATAATTTGTGCTCTGTGCTCTTTATTTCATAAAAAGTCACATCTTCAACCTGTCCGATATTTACTAAATAATTTCTTTAATCTAAGAAATCTAAATGGATTTATTATTCTTTAAATACCAGTTAAAGTTAGTTGAAGGCTTAGAATGAGAATAGCTTCCTTAATAAGCTTAGCTGAACCATACAAGACAACGAAGTCCAATGTGTCAGAACCTACAGCTATTGAAACCTGGGCTTTAAAAAGATGGGATTAATTGTAAAGCTGTTGTTACTGGCTTTGAGATTTTACACTTCTTATATTTAAGAGGGCTTTCAAGTCTCTGTCTTTTACTGCCTATCCTCTTATGTCAAGTCAATCAGAATTCAGGCTTGAGTGTTAGCTAATTAATTATTGCTGTAAAACCTTCATTTTGGCACTGCTTATCTTTTAAAGTAAATACAGAATTGTAATAGTGTTTCACTGAACTGAGTGATCCCACAAAGCACTGCAGGTGTACTGCAATAGAAGAAAAATGGTTTTGCTAAGAATCATGGTTAGACCTCAGTAATAAGGCAGCATTAATGATGGACAAGAACTGCTGTTAGACTCAGTTTGTCTCTTGTAGCTATACAAAAGCCTCATCTCATAAAATTGTTCCAGAAACCAATTTATAAGAATTTAAGCCTGATCAAGTGTCTGTTTCCATTCATTTCTAAAGTATTCTTCCATTTGGAAAGAACAATAGTATCTAACACCACTAAAAATATATTCTAGTTGGAGTTTTAAACTTTAATGAGAAGACTCAATCGCATTCCATAGATACCTAACAAACATATCTGTCCTAGTTAAACACTAGCCATCAAACTAAACATGTATTTTTAATTGCAGGAAGTTGTCTGTCAATTGCAGATAGGAAGCTTTCAAAACTTCGCATTGCGGCATTAATCCATGTGCACACATTTTGCCAGTTGCAAATACGAAGCCTGAAATGAATCAGAACTAAGCCAAATTATGTTGCCTTCCAGTTGCCATGGCTAGAAGCATGCACACAAGTTACTGATATAGTTCATCTGACACTTGTTATGCCATGATGACTCAATTGTGTGTTTGAGCCCCTGGAGGTCTCAGTTCATTGAAGTTTCAATATTTCAGTGAATAGGTGTGATAAGCAAAGCAGAGCCAAAGAAACACTTTGAGGTTTCTTTGTCAAAGAAGCACTTTGCAGGATTTCCATTCAGGATATGTGTATACTGCATCCAGCAAAACTGGACCTTGGTGTCTCTCAGTGTTACACAGTATTAGTGTTAAATAATAAGAATTCATTTGGGCTTTGCTGATCTCAGCTCATGGTTCTTCTGTTCTCTATATTTAAACCTGTCATCATGTCAGCCAGAAGGACTGGTTTGGGTCACTTGGATTCACTTGTCTCCCCTAGAAACTGGTGAGCAGAATTCTGCTAGTGTGCTATGAAAGCTTAAACTTCTTGAAGGAATTGGTCTAAGTGGTGCTGAAAAAAAGAATAAAAAATGGATGATTATGAATGCACAAAGAAAGTAGCCTTTCAGTGCAGTCCCTAGCTTATTTCTTCTCCAAACTTCTTGTTAGTCTCATATACACGATACTGTCCCTCTAACAGTCTAGTTCTCTCACCATAGAATCACAGAATCATTTTGGTTGGAAAAGACCTTTAAGACCAAGTCCAACTGTTAACCTAGTGCTGCCAAGGCTGCCTAGAGGCTTTGTTTTCAGTACCTTCTAAAATATAAGAACAAATTTATAATAAAACATTATCCAGTTTCTAAATACTGAAATAAAAATAATAAAAAATTAAAAAATCTTGTGCCTTCTGGCATCTGGAAGGGAAGATAGCTTTCCTACAATGATCTAAACCTGTCAGTACAATTGGTTTAGAGATGCTGCTATGTGTACAGAGGATGGCACTGATTTCAGTGATTGGCTCTGCAGGCAAAGTGATCTGATCTGTGCAGGTCACAGAGCATCCACTGAGGGAATTCCCAGCAGAGGAGCAGAGAGAATTAAGATAAACTTTCCAAAACTAATTTGGCTATATCATGTTGTCCAGAACACGACAGACATGAATATAGTCTGGGAGATTTTGTAGGAGGAGACATCCATGCTAAGTATATAATCTAAAATGTAACTTACTTGCTAATTTTAGTTGCCAAGATGTGTCTGAGAGGCATGTAGCATTAATTATTAATTATTGTTGTTGTTGATAAAAATAAACCTATCATTAAGGCTCTGGGAATATTTCCAACATCAACAATTTTTCAATTTGGTTTATTAACAGATATAAACATTTTTATTTTATATCTCCCCCCAGTGAGAGCTTCAACTTATTTCGTACTCACCCCTTCCACAGGGTAAAGCTTGAGTAAATGTATCAGCCTTGCACTCTGTTCTCAGTGTTAGCACATTGAGATCTGTCAGATCTCGTGTAGAAGCAGAGTGAGGGGAAGAGGTGACAACAACTTCAGCTGTAGGAAGACTGTTTGGCTTCCATTTCTGAGCATTTTAACCTTAGAAATGTTAATTGGTGCACATAAGCACTAGATGTTATGAAGAAGGCTGGACGTGAAATTATCAGGTAAAATGGAGCAAAAAAAATCCATTTTCTCCCAGCAACACAGGTGAGGGTTGTATAGCCTACAGGGAAAAGCTGTACTAGAAGCAGTAGTGCTGTAAAGGGGACAAACTTTGCTCTTATTGATTACAGTCACACATGAGTGGAAAAAGAGAATTAATTTAGGTTTTGCATTAGCAGAAGCTTCCAACTGGTCTGGAAGTGTCACCCACCGAGCTACTCTACATGATAAACAGATTAGAGTGGTTAAATATGTAGGCCTCAAAAGCTAGTATACCAGTGAAACACATACCAGAAAAGAAAGGTCACATGTTCTACTTCATATACAGGTGGGTACAAATAGCAGTATTATGATAAAAGCTGATATTTGGGAATCCAGAGACTTCTACACAGGCGTTCTCTGATTCCACATAGAGAAAACAGCTTACAGGATGCAAGTTTTACTTTCTGATCATGTAGGTTTTCTTCAATATTTGAATTTCACTAGTGGACAATATTCTAGTGGTGACAAGTCACTGGAACTCATAAGAAAGAGAGGCAGCATCTGACTACAGTGTTCAAATATTTAGTGGCTCTGGCCAGCCTGACAGGTTTTTTTCAAAGGTCATTTCTTACAGAGGACCCCACCATGTTCCTGGACAATCGGAGGGCTTGCCCAATGCTCCAACTGGAGCCTGACAGGAACAATTTCCTCAAGGATTTACAAGTTAGAAGTTAGGAGTTACAACCTAAAAGGCCACACGTGGTCACAATGAGTGGAGCACATTTCTTACTTTCCCTAAGATACTCCCTGCTCTGTCTTAGGTGCTCACTGATTTTAGTGCATTCAACACAGATATCTCTATGCCAGATAAAAATCCATCTCCTCCCACTGAGATACTATTTTTTTTCTGCAGATAGTCTCTCAGTACATATTGTTTTACATGGGAGATCTTTGCATCCCATATACATTAAATTCTTACTATGAGACTCAGTGAGACATAGAGCCAGGGGTTAATCATGTGGTTAGCCATATGGTTGATGATTTAAAATAACTGAAGGGATTTTATTTATTTTAAAATGCTACTAATGTGTTATTTAATAAGTCATAATTTGAATATAATAAAATGCCTGGGCTCAGTCAATGATAATTATGTTACTTAGGAACAGTTTGAAGTCACGCACACTGAAAACAGTACGGTAGCATTTGCTTTCAATCTGAAGCTGTATGGTAAACATCTATGTTTCTTTAAGCTTTTCATGCAGTGTTGAATTTTGCTTAATATTTTTATGGTTATTTACCTTTCAAAATAATCAAATCTAAATTGGAACAGAGCTCAAAGCACTTCGGCAAAAGAATGTTTATATATGCTAATTATTTCTAATTAGGAAGAAAAAACTGCTAAAAACTAAGATGATGTGTTACTAGCAGTACAGTTACTCTGTCTTTAGTTACACGCAGTGCCTTTCAGGACATAGAAAGTTTTAGTAGAGAACAGCAGACCAACATGTTCAGTAGACAAGACAGATACTCATTCTTCTTTTGAACACCAACTCTTGGTCCAAGGGAAAATCCTCTTTGTGAAAACAGAGCTGTGGTACTGCTGCCTTTGTGGAGAAGAGGGTCACAGTAAAATTATTTCACTTCCTAATTACTGTGAAAAATGCAGGTCACTTCTTAGGCAGGAGTAAGGTGCTTCTTGAGCTCCATAGACATCATGTCTATCACTGACTGTCAGAAAGGAGAGAGGTAGAATCCTCCATCCAAGCTGTCTTTAGGTAGGAGCCAAGAACCACTTTACACAGACTCTGCTGTGTGGCATAGGGAGGGAAATGTCCTTGTTCTGAAGATTGCATTTTATGTTCCTATCTCCTTCTTGCAAGAAGTGCTCATAGTGAGTGGAGATCTCCCCTTCAGGCCTTCATGTGGAAGAAAATGATCTGTTTTCAAATTACAGATTAAGTAAAATGGTAGTTGCATTGTCTCTTCTTTCATAAGAATTATAGAATTATAGAGTGGTTTGGGTTGGAAGGGACCTTAAAGATCATACAGTTCCAACCACCCTGCCATGGGCAGGGACACCTCCCACTAGACCAGATTGCTCAAGGCCCCATCCAACCTGGCCTTGAACAGTGCCAGGGAGGTGGCATCCACAACCTCCTTGGGTAACCTGTTCCAGTGTCTCAGCACCTGTACAGCAAAGAACTTCATCCTAATATCCAGTCTAAATCTACCCTCTTTCAGTTTGAACCCATTCCTCCTTGTTCTATCACTCCATGCCCTTGTAAAAAGTCCCTCTCCAGCTTTCCTGTAGGCTCCCAACAGGTACTGGAAGGCTGATATGAGGTATCCCCAGAGAGTTCATCAGTTTCCCTTTCTTCTTCTCTTCATTTCTTTTATCTTCATCATTAATTTCTTGCCTTGCTTTTATGATTTGTGATCTCCTACTTTTGTTCTGGCTTTCGTCACCCTTTCCTTTGTTTGGCTTCCTTGATATTGTTTCCTTGTTTCTTTGTCATCCAACATTATGATCAAAGCCAGCATTTGGGTACTCAGAGACTTCTGTACAGATCTTCTCTATTTTCAAATAGAGAAGAAAGTTTACAGGATGCAAGCATCACTTTCTGATCATATAGGTTTTCTTCAATATATGATTTTTACTGGTGAACAATTTTCTGGTGGTGGCAAGGCACTGAAACTCATAAGAAAGAGAGGTAGCATCTGACTATGGTATTCGAATATTTAGTGGCACTGGCTAGTCAGGCAGGTTTTGTTTCAAGGTCTTTTCTTACAGAGGAATCCACTATGTTTCTGGACTGTTGGAGGGTTTGCCCAATGTTCCAACCTGGAGGCTGACAGAAACAACTTCCTAAAGGATCTACATGTTGGAAGAAGGAAAGCTCCTTCTCTGTTCTATTTTTTTTACTCCTCTCTTCTGCCACTCTTTCATTTCCTGAGAGGCAGAGATCTTCCTGCTCACTTTGCCCCTCTACACTTCTTGTGCACTTTTTCAGAGTTCTCCTCTGCTTTGACTGTCAAGCTTTGCAACAGATGATCTCTTTACAGTAATGGCTATCCTCTCTTCTGTTGTTGCCTTCAAATTATCAAGTTTCCTTTATCAGGGAAGGTCAGATGAACATTTCAAGCTCAGTTATAACACTTAAATTCAGTAGCTCTGCCTCATAGAGAGAAAAATGAGAAATAAAGGAAAGTGTGGTTAGAAGATGTGATAGCTCAGTAAGACTTTCATCGTGTACCAGTGGGACATATGTTGTGTGCAAACAGTTCTCCAATGCTGTGCTTCTCAATAAAAAATCTTTTGGCTTTCTTTCTGTTATTGAACTACAGTTTAAAAGACAATGGGGAGCAGAAATTATATTACTATATAACTATTAGAGAATATTACTACACAATTATACTGTATATAGTATTTTCTACATATTGTGGAATTATTATTAAAGAGCCTTCCACTTAAAATTCAGTAGCCCTAGCTAAGGGATTATTTCCTAAACCAGACAGCAATCTAATGTGTCATTGACACCTTAACAGCTCTATGTCACAAACTAGGACTGAGAAACTGCCTCGTGCACAAGTGCAAGAGAGCCCAATGATCTAAAGGCGTGTTCTGAAGTCCCTTTGTGAAACCATCCATTCTGTCATGTGATTGCCCTGTTTCTGTGTGGCTTTATGCTATTACAGGAAATCACATGATGTAGCTTTTATTTTTCCCTTTAGCAAGTTGAACATCACTATTTCCCATGCTATATTCATGTCTTGAGTTACTCTGTCATCTTTTAAAGTATGCCAGGCATTTTTTGATTATTTTATGACTAAGGGCAAGAAGGAGGACCCGGGTAACTATAGACCTGTCAGCCTCACCTCAATCCCTGGAAAGGTGATGGAACAACTTGTTCTTGGCACTATCTCTAGGCACATCAAGGATGAGGGGGACATTATGAGTAGTCAACAAGTCAGAGAGTTGTAGTCAATGGGACAGAATCTAGTTGGAGGTCTGTAACTAGTGGAGTCCCTCAGAGGTCAGTACTGGGACCGGTGTTGTTCAATATCTTCATCAACGACCTGGATGAGGGTACAGAATGTATCCTCAGCAAGTTTGCTGATGACACTAAACTAGGAGGAGTGGCTGACACACCAGAGGGTTGTGCTGCCATTCAAAGAGACCTTGATAGGCTGGAGAGTTGGGCGGGGAGAAACTTAATGAAATTCAACAAGGGCAAGTGCAGAGTTTTGCATCTGGGGAAGAACAACACCATGCACCAGTACAGGCTGGGGGCTGACCTGCTGGAGAGCAGTGTAGGAGAAAGGGACCTGGGGGTCCTGGTGGACAGGAGGATGACCATGAGCCAGCAATGTGCCCTTGTGGCCAAGAAGGCCAATGGCATCCTGGGGTGCATTAGAAAGGGGGTGGTTAGTAGGTCAAGAGAGGTTCTCCTCCCCCTCTATTCTGCCTTGGTGAGGCCACATCTGGAGTATTGTGTCCAGTTCTGGGCCCCACAGTTCAAGAAGGACATGGAACTGCTTGAGAGAGTCCAGCGCAGAGCCACAAAGATGATTAAGGGAGTGGAACATCTCCCTTATGAGGAAAGGCTGAGGGAGCTGGGTCTCTTTAGCTTGGAGAAAAGGAGACTGAGGGGTGACCTCATCCATGTTTACAAATATGTAAAGGGTGAGTGTCAGGACGATGGAGCAAAGCTTTTTACAGTGATGTCCAATGATAGGACAAGGGCCAATGGTTGCAAACTGGAGCATAGGAGGTTCCATGTGAATATAAGGAGAAACTTTTTCACTGTGAGAGTGACAGAGCACTGGAACAGGCTGCCCAGAGAGGTTGTGGAGTCTCCTTCGCTGGAGACATTCAAAACCCGCCTGGATGCGTTCCTGTGTGATGTACTCTAGGTGACCCTGCTCTGGCAGGGGGGTTGGATTAGATGATCTTTTGAGGTCCCTTCCAACCCCTAGAATTCTGTGATTCTGTGATTCTGTAATATTACCTTTTGAAAGTCAAATCCATCTTTATAAAATTGTTATTTTTATCTGTTAAAATAATTAAACATTTTAAACAGAGAAAATTGAATGAAGTAAATAAATAGATTGTTTATTACACATCCACCTTCCAGGCTGATTTTAGGCCTTTTTTTATCTCTGTGCTGTCAGAGATTGAGAACATTAAATTGATGCTCAGAACATCATGTCAATTCCGTTTATCTAGCACTGTATCTATGTTTGCTAAAATCTGCCTTTTAAAATCCATGTTAAAATGTTGGCTGGATGAAAAACATTAAACAGGTCTGGGTTGTCAGTTGGTTTGTACCTGCAGCCAGTATACCCCTGAAAAATGGCAAGTATAGTCTAATATCAGAACTACTTGAAAACTGTCACACCCAGCACACAGAGGTATGAGTCACTATCTGAAGTTAAGAACAGTGAAAATCAAGCCTGAAGTCTAATTCAGCTCCTTTACATTCCTTTCAAAGTGCAAACAGGACATAAACCCTCCGGAGGCTGGTTAAGCAGTTAGTTTACAATTGCTTTGTATCAAGCACTCAGCACAAAGTAACTTGAATATACTAGCAAATATATCCCTCCTCATTTCTACTAGCTGCTTGTGAAAGAGTAATAGAATGGGTGCTGTTCTTTTGGTTTCTTTATTTCCAAATATGGGATTCATTCCCTCCCAACTCTCATTTAGGGGTAGATTTTTCATACAGTGCTTTCTAAGCTGCACAATGTTGCCAGATAATAATGGTGGCTGCGCAGCTTAAAATCCTGCAGAGCTTTGAAATTAAGCTTAAAACCCTGCAGTGCTTTGGAAATGATGGATCTTTATTCAGTGGTATGTCTTGGCACCAGAGTGAAGAAAGGCCCAGGGAGTTTCACAAATATTGCTGGGACAGGACTAAGGCATTTCACGTAGGACCTATCCAAGAAAGATCATTTTGTATTGACTAGACCTGCCAAAAAACAATAAACCAAACATTTGGTATACTTTTAGATAACATTCTGAAAGATTAATTCTGACAAACCCAACACAGAGCAGAATTTCTACTTGTCATAGTGTTCACCTGTTTACATGTAGGATGCCATTCTTTGCCTTGCATGTAGGCAACTGCCCTATCACTTTCTTCTTGTTATTATTTTTAGCCATCTTTTCTGGTGGGACAATTTTCAAGATATTGAGTCGCAGAGTGGATTTGAAATTAAAAGATCTAACCATTTGTTATATAGCTGTAGTAAACAGGACATTTAATCAACAGAATTTGATAGACTATAGCACCTGCAACTGAATTAGACCCTAATTCTGAGATGAATTCTTTGGAGTCCCACCAAAGCTCTGATACCTGTGCAATAATTCCTTTTAAGACAGGCTTTTTGTTGTAATGATCGTGGCATTGTAAAAAAGCTAAAATAACCTATATCATCCAGCTTTGTGCACCAGTTAGTTTTTACATAATTATTCCTGAAAAATAATTCATGGTTCACATACTAACACCTTTATGGAAAAGTGCTGTATATTTAATTCAAAATGGTAGTGTTCTGCATTTCCATTGTTTGTATCTTTGTTTTAGATTTTTTGAGAATATGCATCTGTTGAAAATACAGAATTCCAGAGCAGTTTGGAATAAATTCCAAAGAATTCCATGAATTCTATAGGAACTGTCTTTGTGCACTTATGTGTGAAAATATGCATGCACGTGTGTATGCCAATAAGTGCAGGATTTTCCAAACAGGATTCAATCATATATTAATTTTTATTTTCAAATACACAACTTCCATTGATTATGATGGGGTCTATGAGTATGTATGACAGTAGAATATAGTTCATTAGTGATTAAACCTATCAATCAGCTTCAAAATTCTTAAGGTAAAATGCAACATTTTATTGACACATTTCCAATATGAGCAAACTATGAAAATAAAGGCAATGTGATAGATACATATATAATGAAATTCAGGAAAATATCTGAGCTCAAAGGCATGAGGAACCCACAATACATGCTATCAAAAGGTAGCATGCTAACTTTGATTTTTTGTTTATTTGAAGATGTTTGAAAAATATTTAAGTGGATATATTCTTTTGAAAACCAAAAAATGCATCCAAAAACCTTTTCTTTTTTATATTAAAAGTTCTAATACATATCAATGCGTAACATGATTTCTGTATAATCATAGAATCATAGAATCATTAAGATTGGAAGAGACCTTCAAGATCGTCATCATCCAGTCCTATCACCTACCTACATCACCACTAAACCACATCACCTAGCACCACATCCAGACGCATCTTGAACACTTCCAGGGATGGTGACTCCACCACCTCCCTAGGCATTCTATTCCAATATCTAATCACCCTTACAGTGAAAAAAAATTTCCTAATGTCCAATCTGAATCTCCCCTGTTGCAATTTAAGACCATTTCCTCTCGTCCTTTCACTATGGGCACAGCAGAAGACAGCGACCTCCACCTCACCACAACCCCCTTTCAGGGAGTTGTAGAGAGCAATGAGGTCCCCCCTGAGCCTCCAGACTGAACAATACCAGCTCCCTCAGTCGTTCCTCATAAGACATGTTTTCTAGTCCCTTCACCAGCTTTGTTGCCCTTCCTTTAGTTTCATTGAGGTATGTTAATATTTATCAATTTGAACAATTCAATTAATTGTGTGTTCCTTACTTCAGAAGTGTTTCAGAGTTTGAAATAATGTTTAGTCTTCTAATGAGACTGACAGTATTATGTGAAGTCTACTGTAGAAGCACATTGGTTATTCTTCTGCATATCTGACATCTGGTTCTTTACATCATGTGGTTTCCTGTATCACTTGTTTCACATTCATGGCATTTAAAATTTGTTAGAAGTAAGTGTCAGTAGCTTTTATGGCAATAAAAAGCTGTGAACTTGTTATGGGTCCATGAGCAAGCTGTTTGAATTGGATCTTATTTTGCGCAAAGATACAGTTGCTTTTCAGTGAGCTGAGAATCAAGTCATGTCTTATGTTTAGTAGTCATGACATTTTCTCCAGCTGAATTTATTACTCTTTCTATTAAGTTTTCTGTGAGCAATCACAATACTGACAAGGCTGCCATGTTAACATTTTTAAGAAGCTAGTGGGGTTGATTTGCCTACAGGCTCCCAGGGGACAGTGGGTGTTCCAGTCATTTTACAAAAAGAAGTGACAGGTTGTGCTCTCTCAAGTGACTGTGCCACTTTCTTTATGCCTCTAGATTCTTCCAACTCAGCAGGAAACTTAATATTTGATCAAAAAGATTAGTATAGATTTGCAATGCAATATTAAACTGATTTAAGTTCAACTATGCAGCTCCTCAATAACTGATCTTGCCATGTATAAGCACAAGTTTGTGTGCTGTAGAGAACTTAATTTAGCCTGCTTTTCAGTACCTTCTCTACCTTTAGAGTATAACGAATTTATTTATTTATTAATCTATAGGGCTTAGTATGATCATTTAACTAGAGACTTTGTTAATAAGATAGTTAGCACTAATTATTTACCCTTTTCTTGAAAATACTAATATGCAAGCAAATTGGTCATTAACTCCACTGATATCGTAGCAGCTTAACTTAAAGCAATTGAAGTTGTTACAGATGCATAGACTATTTGCTTTAAAATTGTTTATATTTTAAGCATTAAATACATTTCCATGGGGTATCCCTCCAATGATAAGTGGCAAATATGAAGTTACTCTAATATATTCAGAAATTAAATCCAGATACCTCTAATTTTGGTTTTTGTATTTTTTTTAAAAAAAAGATACTTTAAATCTCAGGACTTCCAGAATACAACTTCAGACTTGCTGCAAAATGCACCCCTCTCTGTGGAGCTGAACTGCTCAGCATGTCACTTGCCTCCAAACCTGTGTATGTTACAAAACCCAAATATTCCCTCAAGTACCAGCTCTGAAGGGCCTAATCTGTTCTGAATTCTGAGAGCACCACTAACTTACAGTGACAGAGCCAGCCTTCTAACAAAAAATGCATAACACAGCATTTCTTTTCTACCTGAGGGCCAGGCTCTAGGTGGAGAAGGGATAAACTCTTAAGTTCCCACTGTTAAGTTTTGTACTACAGGTCTTCAGGTTAAAATGTGGTTAGGGGTCTTTTGCTTTCCAGAAACCAGTGGAAAGTAAAACTCAGGACTAATTTATACAAAGCAACATCTGTGAAATTCAAATGCTGTCTTCAGATAATTTAAATTTTAAAATATGTTCCCCCTTTCTGATTCTGTGTGAAACCAAACTGCCTGTCAGTAACACTTTCTTAAACAAAGTTTATAACATACCAAGCATTTGTGCATGAAAGTGTTGATATTAATTATCATTCCATAACAGGAATGTGTTGTTGATTGTCATAGGATGTAATCATATGTTTAGAGAATTTTCAGGCTTACCTAAATACACATCAGCTGCACTCCCTGAGCAGCAATTAGGCCAGTCTTCAGTCAAAGACTTCAGCAGATGGTAGGAGTGCAGCACTCATATGGCCCCACTGCTCCCAATGATGGGATGGCGCACCCAGGGATGCCTTGGGATCAATACACAGCACTGCTCCCTAACACATGGAGGAACCAACCGTAGGTGCATCATTTTTCATACTGACTGGTCTGCATGCTTATCTGTAGAGGGCTATTCTCTAACACTGCTCTATATACACATCTTATAACAAAATTCAACTTCTGAAATGGTACATTTAACATATATGCCAGATTTGTTTGGATTCTTAAACACAGTGTCAAGTTTCATTTAAACAAAAAAGAAGAGGTCACACTGATAAAGCTGTCTACATTCAGATTCTTGCTAAACTTTTTGTCATCATGCTCTTTCCCTTGTGATGTACTTATGACATGCTGTGAGGTGAAGAAATATGCTTAGAAAACGTGAATTTTCAGAGTTGCATTTTAAGCCAGAGGTCTTATAGATTTCCAGTCACTTAAATAGTTGAAAAGTATCATTTAATTCACAGAAAGATAAAGTTTGGCTATAGACTATACAATTAAGCAGATGAAAGCAGCTAGTCTTATTAAGCCTCATTTTCATATATCACATAGCATGAAAGGCAACATTTTTTCATTTTTGTATGGTCTCACATTCATTCCAGGGTTACAGGCAAGATTATAGCAGATTTTGAAAAGTTCGTGATGGATATATTACATTTAATGAGCATGCAATATATGGGTCCTCAGCTTTGGATGACATTTTGAAATTAGACTTCCAACAGTGAAATCTTGTCAGAGATGAGTTTTAGATTACTCAAGCTTTCATGATTAGAGCTTTTCGTACATAATGTCAAGTACAATCATCAGTTAAATTCTAAATGAGCATACCATTGTTAATGCTTTAGCAGCACAGAGAATATACTCTAGAGAACTTAATTTTTTGCTGACTTGGAACTTAACTTTATTATGAATTTCATTCACTTCATTCTATTCTTGAATGTATGTGGAGACATAAAGGGGAAATATCTCTATATAGATTTAGAAACTAGTGTAACTGTTTACAGTGTATATGGTAGTAGAACAAATTATTTAATTGACTTTTCTTGATAACTCAAGAAATTATCTGTATCTTAATTTCTGCCAGATTATCCTTTGTGTATACATGTGCCTTCTATATGGTAGATATATATTTGTACATAAGTGAATTGTAACTACCATAGTCTTTTTAAAAATATGGCTTTTTAATACTTGCTTCTTGCACAGCAACATTAAAGTTTAAAATTTACAATTATGACCAACTGAAAAACAACTATTTTAGAGTAACAGACATACACAGACAAATGAAATTATGTGCATAATATGTTTTCTTATGTTATGCACATTAAATTTTACTGAATTAATTCAATGGCTACCTAAAATCCCAGTTGGATCTTAAATACAAATAAAGCAGTACTTGTGCCAGCTAAGTTTTCTCAGGCTCAGATCCACAGTAAGAATTCAGGGGTTAACTCAATAGTACAGACAGTTTTAGTCAGAATAGCCACAAAACATCTGTGCCTTTGTGTAAGATAGCTAGAGTCCACTATTCAAACTGTAGAAAAAGTTAAGATGCCGGAAAGAAGGTATGCACAAATATCAGTGTGTTGAGTTAGCAGTGCCTACACTAAAAATGAGAAAATGTTTGAGAGAGGTTTAGAGCTCACTGTTACAAGCTTAGCACTTCTAGCTGCTTGAGATTCATAATCAGAGACCTCTCTCCTCCTTCAAGTCTGATCTCCCTCCTTTTTTATGCAGTGTCCGAGAGTTAAAGTACTTAAATTACTAGAATGTGTAGAAGAGATTCTTGTCCTTCCTCTTCTCAATTAGGAGGCAGAA